>JAQQAC010019064.1:3504711-3626209 GCA_029783875.1 Phataginus tricuspis
TGTGTGTGTGTGTGTGTGTGTGTGTGTGTGTGTGTGTGTGTGTGTGTGTGAAGTAGTGCAATCATTTTGGGGAAAAAAATCCTAGAAATTTCATATAAAACCAAATATTACATCTACTGTATAACCCAGCAATTCTACCCCTAGGTGTTTACCAAGAAAATGAAAATGTATGTACATAAAAAGAATTTTAAAAATTCAGAGCAGCTTATTCATAACAACTCAGCTGTTCATTAAGAGAAAAATCAATAAACTATAGTTTGTTCATGCAACTGGAATACTACACAGAAATAAAAAATAATCAAATTATTCATATATGTAGCAACATGAATTTTAAAACATTATCATGAAGAAAGCCTTATTTATACATGAGTATATAGTGTGTGAGTTAAATTCAAATGAAATTCTGGAAGATGCAAATCTGCGGTGGAAGGAAATAAGAACAGTATTTACCTCTGGAGGTGGGGGTAAGATACACTGGAATAGAGTAGAGGGAATTTTTTGGAGGAGTGGTAATGTTAATATATTGAAAGAGGTTTTCACTACACAATTGTGTGCATTTGATAAAACACAGTGAACATACACTTAAGATTTATACAATTCATTGCATATAAATTTTACATCAAGAGAAAAAAATACTGTAAGCCAAAACTGAACTCCATTTAATAGTATGCACGCTGACATATTTAATAGGGAGAAGTCTACTGATTTCTGCAATTGAAATGCAATGGACAGAAATGTGATGATGCAAGGACATGAAATACTAATGGGCAAATCTAGATGGTGGGTATATTCTTTTATATATGATCTGTTTGACAATTTGAATAATAAAATGTTAGAGAAAATAGTAGTGTCATTTATCTTCCAATCACACAAATGAAGGAATTGATACTTTTAAACTTAGGTATAACAATTTTACAGGAAAACCAATACAGTAACTCTTTAGTTACTTGGCTTTCACAAAAGATTTTCTGTTTCCTTTCTGGAGTATTTGTGGGCAGGAATGCCAAACTATCTACTGACATCAGCATTCTTCTGTAAACAATTTGCAAAATGGGCAATAATTCATTTTATCTCCTTCTGTTGGAATCTCAGAACAAGAATCTCTTATCTTTAAGAAAGAATAAAAACTAATTTTATGGAACATTTTCTGCTTTGTTTTCTCTTTTCCCAAAGATTTAGTATTGGCATGCTAAGAAATAACTTTATTCTTAAATGTTGTACATAGATGAATAGACCATGTTAATCTTCTTTCTCCCTTACTCTACCACCCAAAGTATTTTTTCCAGATTTTTCTTTTTATAAAACACGACAATCAAAAAAGTGTAAATAATATAAAGACGCTCTTCATTAAAAAGGAGGAAAGCTAAATAAAATATTGTTCTCCATCAATTTAACTTGGTAACTGCTGCAAAGCCTAGCATCTCTTTGCTGGTGTCCTAAAGAGGTCTGGAACTCAACTCTCCATCTAACACTTGGATAAGAGATTGCCTTTTATTTTTTTAAATTTTAAAACAAGTGATGAAAAACTTCACTCCTATGATTAGAATTTTACTGATCAATCTACAATAAACTGGTGATGGCTCAAAAAATGATGAGTTTCAACTGAATACAATTTGAGGCGGCTCACAGGACAAAAACAAAACAAAAGCGTAATTCAGCATTTTGTCTATCTTGTCCCTGGAGTCCTACCATTAAAAGCTAATCACACAAATGATATGATGGTGCTTTTGTACAATGTGTAGCTCTCCAGCTCAGTATTAATGTCATATTTTTAGGAGAGACTTCTTGTACATGCCAAGCTGTTCAATTTTTAATATCAAATAGACTAATATTAGATATGTGCCAAAGGTAAAAGCTGGAAGCATATACAGAATGGCACAATCCCATACAGTTGGCCGTTATACACATGTGCGTCCTGAGCATTTGGTACATGACTAGTCTGGACTGATGTATTATTAAGTGTAAAACACACAACAGATTTTGAAGCTGAAGTATTTGTATATACATATATACACATATCTCATTAATAACTAACTTTGCTTTGCATGTTGAAATGATTTTGGGGGTATATTTAATTAAAGTATATTGCTAAATAATTTCATCTGTGTATTGTTTATTTTTTAATGATGCTACTAGAACATTTAGAATTATATGTGTGGCTCTCATATTTCTAATGGAAGCACCAATGTAGAGATTAGTCACTTAAAAAAAAAATTCTGGATTTAAACATGATAAAACAATTTCTTGATTTTTGAAATACTGTACAAGGAAAAAGGGGGAGGAGAATAAAAAGATGTGATGAAACATGTTTCACTGAAGCACAGAAAAGCTTGATTGTGATTGGTATTTGTTTTATAATTTATTTTGGTATCATTAACCTACAATTACATGTGCAATATTATGGTTATTAAACTACCCCCTTCATCAGGTCCCCCCCCACCAACCCCATTACAGTCACTGTCTCAGCGTAGTTGTGATTTATATTTATCGATAGTTTGTTTTATATATTTTTGGAGCCTTGTTTCTGGACTCTTGGTATACAAGTTTTACTCTGAGTAAAACTAATCAATCTATCAATCAATTTTATTTCTTCCTACTTTTAGGCTTCTACCCATCTATCAGGTAGCTCTGATACAATTATTCCCCCCTCTTTTTGTCTTTTAGATAAATAATCACTGCTTCTATCTTCCTGGCCAATTGGAGAAGTGACTATAGTGGTTTTCTGCCTATTATCAATCTCTTATAATTTCTTTAATGATGGTAGGATCCTTTCCTTAATTAAAATTTTTAAATTTTGTTAATCGTGGACTTTTTTCATCAATTTCTTAAATTGTTTCATTAAAACATCATTTATTTTGGTTACTGAGTTTTTTGGCATCCTCATAACTTCTGGATTCGAGGCAAATGTATCACTCAGCCTAATCCCAGCCCAGCAGGTAATGAAAAAAATTTTCTTGACGGCAGGAAGATAAATCCTTTCATATGCCACAGAGGACAAATACTGACTGGTCTCAGCAAATCAGAGCAGTATCATTTCTCCGGCCAACAAGATAGAAAAAGTAGATGGATCATTAGAGCTTCAGAAATTTTTTTTTCATTTTATTTTCCTTTTTCCTGATAAAATGTCACAGAATTGGCTGGCACATCCTTAAACTCCTTTTCATCCCTCTGTGTCTTCATACCATCAATATGGACATCATAGTAAATAAAGCACAACCATTTCTCAACCCTATGTGGGAAAAGGCAATGAGCTAAGGATGGAGGAACAGAAATATTGAAAGGAAATTGCCTAAAGTCAGCTACGGGTGACTATACCAGCCTTGGGCTGCAGATCTTTAAACTGCTTATTAGTGAAAAACATAAACTGCTTTTGGTCTAAACCTCTGTAGTTGGATTTTCCATTACTTAAAGACCCCCCCCAACCCAAATACGATCCCAATTAATGTACATGGACAAATTAAATCCCCAATTATGTTAAACCAATTTTTGTTGATAAAATTTAATTTTTTATTTAATCATAAATTGTGTTTGCAAAATGGGAATTAGTTCACAAGATTTTTTTTTACCATTAATCTATTATTTTCCTTCTTATTTAAATTTTGGGAAATTGTTCTCTGATAGGTTCATTCTCATTTTCTTAGATCCAAATTCTGTAGTTCTGCCCATAATTTAAATTGGTTCAACAAATATTGAGTGAGGCACTCTATTGGGCATTAAATTAACCATTTTAAAGAAAATAGACACAGTCTCTATCCTTTGACATCTGATAAATTGGTGTGCTCCTTGATATTCAGCTCCAAGATATATTGTAAGGGATCTTACTTTAGAGACTGGAAATTCTTGAGGACATTCTTTTAATTACTACAAAAGTAAAGATTCTCAAACAAATATGGTTGTTTGATTGCTGGTAAAAAGAATAAAATAACCTCCTATTTGTTTGGTACTTTACATTTGCAACATACGTCCATAAAGATTGTCTTATTTTACTTTTTAAATCTCTACTGTTGTAACAAGTATAACACTATGTCTACCTAAGCAGCAGCCACTTAATCTGCCTTCTTTTTCATAAATGAAATTCTTCATTTCTGCAAAAAAAATCTCAAAATCTTGAGGAATGCACTGACATGTTTTTAGACTTGACTATTTCAAGAATAAAGGAAACATTTCTTCTTCTTTGCAGATTTAAATGAGTTTGGTATGCAGAATATTATATGAAATGTAGACCAATTTGTTTTCATTAGAATTGTTCTCCTAGCATGGCATGTCTTTTTCCTCAATGATGCTTATTTATGCACTGGGCAGTGTTAGGCATGCATTCATGCATTCATTCTTTGAACAGACAGTTTTTAATGGAAGGCATCATGCTAAGAGCTGTGGAACAGAAAGACATACATTTCATAATCAGATTCTTATGATCTTAAAATCTGGCAGGAAAACTTAGGTATGTAGGCAAATCAGAATACAAGTACCAAATGGAAGGACAATAAATGCAATATAAGAAGTATTATCAGAGAAGGTTTGATGTACTGCACCACATGGGAACCAGGTTTGAAATGATGCTAGGGTTTCAAGAAATGGAGTGAAGAGGAAATGACATTTCAGTAAGAGAAAACTGCAATGCACAGACACGATAAAGGGGACCTGCACTGTTAATGAGGCCCACACCTGAAAGAGAATCTTTGTAAAGAATGGTAGAATTGAGGTCAGAATTACCATAAAGTAACCAATATATTGGACTAACAATTTTTTTATGTTAGTCAAATGAAAGTAACTAAAGGTTTTAGATCTCACCTACAGTCATACTTAAAAAAAAATAAAATGAGATATACAATTTCACCTATCAGAGAGGTAAAAGATTGTAAGTTTGATAATACTCAGTGATGGCAAAGATATGAAGAAACAGGCTCACTCATTCATGCTTGGAGAACATATGCAAATCATTGCTTCTACTTTGAAGGGAATATTATCAGTATCTGTAAGATTTTAAATTCTTATGTTCTTTAACAGCATTTCCAATTTTTGAAATTGATTCTACAGAAATACTGGCATGAGTATATAAAGATACATGTATTAAAATATTTACTTTGATGAAGATGTATTTAGCAAAATGAAGGGAAATTTATCCCATTCATCAACAGAGAATTCCATTAACAAATTATGGTTTGTACATATAATAATATTCAGATATTTTTGAAAATAGGTCTATAATTACCAATATACAAAGTCAAAGTATATTATTATGTGGAAAAGGCCAGCTTTTGGCAGAACCATATGAAGTATGGATCCATTTGTGAAAAATGAAAAAAAAACACAAAATAAAGTGCATCTCTACATGAGTGCATATATACATAATTAATACTAATTTCCTTTAAAAATCTTCATTGAGCTGTTATTTTATGCTAGACATGGTTCAGTATGCTAAGGAAACTACAGACAACAAAATACACAAATCCCTGTGTTCATGACATTTATATTCAAGAACGTAAATAAATAAACAGGATAATTACAGATTAGAATTAATCATGATGACAGAACAGAATAGGATATAATTAGTACTATGCCAAATAAGATGTATAGGTACATACAGGTAGGCTACTCTGAAAAAGTACCATTTAGCAGAGACCAGAATGTACTGAGCCCTGGAGTTAGGAGAATATCTTTGGGTAGATTACCCCAAGCTAAGGGAATAGCTAGGACAAAGGCCCTGAGTCACTATCCAGAAACAAGGAGAAGTTCAGTATGAAGGGACAGTAAACCAGGGGCAAGGTGGTAGGAAATCTCAGTTGGTTATTACCAAAATGTATACCATTTGTGGCTACATCTGCCTAAAACAATGGGAAATGTCTTGTATACAACCACAGCTACTGTGTAACAGAGGCTTCCATTGAACACACACACACACACAGAAGTATCTTACCTTATTGTGAGGAAATGTATGTATAAGTCATTTGACCTCTAGTAGAGTGTTGATTTTATTTTGACTGACAGAAAGGCAAATTGTAAGGAGAGACTCAGAGTTTCCCTGGGCTGGTTAAAAGGAGGTGGGAGGAGTCAGAGGGAGAGAACAATGCCTTTTGCACATGGACAGGCCTGTTTGAAATCTCTTCCAGATAGCCAAAGAGATAAAAGAAAAGGACTACAAAGTACTGAGCCAGTACAGTGACGGTTAAATATGAGCTACTACGGCCATGATTTATCCACCGAAACATCTGGGAAACTTCCGAAGTAGTTCATATATTACACAAGTAGAGGAAGTGAGTGTGACTGTATAAACACACACCTCAGGGCTGCTACTGTTCCCATTAACTGCCTGTCTCAGTAAAGGTCTGCCATTAGACAGATTCCTGCTGTAGCTGAACTGATAGAAAACTGCAGGTATGGATCAAAATTAGAGGGAGACATGTATGTCAAGAACACTCATGAGAAGTTTTTCAGAGGAAAGGAGGATAAGGAGTATATGATTTGATTCTCAAAATTTGACATTTCTGGATTTTCATACTCTTCACACTTAATATTTTGCTGTTTAATAATATAGCCAGCCACAGCTTTATTAGTCAATTATGGAAGATGTTTATTGTTAAGTGTATACAGTCTCTAATTTCTATAATATATCTGATAAGTGTTTTGAGAACATTCCTTAAATTCCTCTTACAGTAAATAGCTACAAGGATGGCTATTTATTAAATAAATAAATAAAGATTTCAGAACAAGGTCAAACTATCCAAGGACCAACTTTATGTGAGATGACACCAATCTATCGACATTCTCTTGCACTTACTTTCAGCAGAAAAAACAAAAGCATGACACTCTTAATAGCCTTATGATACTTAGGAAACTTTAATGTTAGAAATTATTCCTCTTGGAAGAGAACATGTGAGCAATTCCACTTGATTAAAGTAGGATCAAAATTCACATTTTGGGGCACATTCCTACTTGAACCAGTCAATCTTTGCACAGGAACTATTTTATCTTCTAAATCCACATTTTCCTGTGAGTCCTTTCCAAACACGATCCTGAATATACTTTTGGTCACAAACAGCACCAGCCATAGGATGTATAGACTGCTCAGGGATTAGCCATCCCATACCCAGGGGAAAAGGTAAAATGCCTGTAAGTCTCAGGAGTAAGGAGTATATTAATATATTGGTTCTGTTTAATTGAATTATGCTACTTGTTCAATGACTTTAAGTCAAAGTTAATCCTTCTGTAAGAATACCTTTTTAAAATAAAAAATACATATACTCTACATAACATTACCATCTATATACCTACTGCTCTTCCATTAGGAAGAACATTTTCTTTCAAAAGTATTCATATATATAAGTAAAACACTTATTTCATGAAAATCATAATCAATTCATTGTTTTTTTTCTAGGTTATCAAAATTTCAGAGTAAAATCACTTTTAAAAAAAGGTGACTTGGATAAGAAAGTGAATGAAATTCACTTTGTCACTCCTTTAAATATCTTTTTTTTTTCATTTCAGATGCAGATTTTGCTTTCCTAAGAAGCTCAGCATACAAATAAAAATACACTATTTGGTAGCTATAAAAATATCTCATAAGTTCACATTATAATCTATCTACTTATCTTCCTGGATATAAGACAACACCTCTGTATATTTTGTTTTTCTTTAGTAAGTTACAGAGTCTCATGAATAAGCTTAACTGACGTCACACTTTTACAGAATTCAGCTTCCTTGCCCTTTCTGCAAGTTATTGCTGACTACCAATTCTTCCTGGAAATTTACTTTTCTTCACAAAGAAATGTTCTCCTGGTTCTCTTCCTACTTCTCTAATTTTTTTTTTTACCTCAAACTTGTTTCTTGGATTATCTTCCTTAATCCTTAAATGTCATTATTCCCCAGGATTTTGTGCTAAATGTTCTCTTCTCCACATATTTTGGATGGCCTACTTACCAGCTGAGAGGTCCTCTTTATCTGCTTCCATGTTAATGTCACGCACTTCCCATTCTCCCACACCCCCTTCAAACTGGCCACTAAGCTCTTTGAATTCTACTACCCAAAGGTCTTTTGTATGCATCCCTTCCGTTCCATCCTGACCACTCTGCTTCCAATTTAATGTCTTTCTCCTTCCCACCCATTCCTATGGTTTTCCCCATTTTTTGCCTATTTCTGGTATCCATTTTGTGAATTTTATCACATCATTTGTGAGGAGGGGTCACCAATTTCCCTGTCATCATGTTTCCACATGAAGGCCTCTGAGCAAGAGTTAAATTCTTGTCCCTTTCCCAGAACAGGTGGAGTAATTAATTTATTGATTGCAAGTTTCAAAGGAAAAAATATAACTCAGATTGGCCTCTTCCTCTGTCTCTCTGGGTCAGCCTTTTTTCTGTATTTGAAGTTTCTCCATAGAGTGTTTGACTTTTATTACTGAAAGAAGAGGCCTTATCTTTTGGTGAGGTAATACAACTAATTTGAGGGTAATATATTAGGAAGCCTGTTTGCCCATACATGAAATCCAGTAATAATTTTGATATCCATCCCAAGTACATCTTTCATTTGGTTCCGAACTTGGGTAGGGAGAAGGAATGTTAATAAACAGGTCCTCCAAGTTCCACATCACTCTCTTGAAAAATCTTTAAATTGTTCCTGTCAACTAAGGATAAATTACAAAATCCTTAACATGGACTGCAAAGTACTTCATAATCTGGTCCAATCTACTTTTTCAAGACTTATCTCTTGCCATTTCACTCAAATCACCACAAACTAGGTATGTTATATTGGTCTAACATTCTAAAGATAAGTCTTTTTTTTTCCTGAATGGCTTTGCATTTGTTGTTTCTCTGCCAGGGATGCCCTTCCTATTTTCTTTGGACGGTTCTTACTCTCTCTTCAAGATATAAGTGATATCATATTGTGTGTAAGACTTCCCCTATTGTCACAGAAAAATTATTCACTTTCTTTCTTTTAATTCTAGAAACAATGTCCTTTTACCTTTATATAAACTTATCACAGCAGTTATGATAGCACCTTGCAGATAATAACTGGGCAATAGATGTCAAATGAATGAAGCTTTCTTTGTTCCACTGATGAGAAAATTGACACATAACTCAAGATTTGAGTCTCACCTTTTTAAAGAAAGGATCAGAAATACCACTGTTAATCAAGTATAAAAGTAATAATGCATCATTTATAGTGTATCATTTCTTAAATTACAGTCAAATTGATGAAAATTAACTAAAAATCATATTATATTTGGTAAGACATAGAATAATTATGCTGTAGTATATAAAGTTCCTACATCATTTGAAACATATAAATCTAAAAACAGGAAAACTTCAGAGCTGTGAAACACAGTAAGTCTGTGTTACTGTCATTGGGGAAATTTTTTGGGAAATACAAGGATGACTTGATGACTTTTTTAAAGAGTAAATTTTTTGTTGTTCTTTTGTCATTTAAAAATCCCTGTTGTATATGCACTCCAATCCAACATAGAGTTTTGTACGTGTGTGGGTGTATAATGTGGTGAGTACTCAGAATGCTTCCCAAAACAAACAAAAATAGGAAAGAGTAAGCATAGTTCTTAGATTAAAGAACATTATATTCTAAAATTAGTAAGAGAGAGAAAAAAAAACAAGGACTGACTAAAAGGACAGGGTAAGAAAATTCTAGAAGAAAGGAATAACAAAGAAGTATGTTAACACAGAAGTGGATAAGATTACCTGGGCTGATGGGATTGGGAATTAGAGATCAAGTTGCTGGTCCTTGGGCTGAATTTGCGCCTAGATTCATCTTCTCAGAAGAGAATGATGATTTATGCTAATTTGTGAGCTGCCGCTCACAAGTGCTAATATGGATGTAAGTGTAAATTTTTTCAGTCAAGTTACTATAAAATCAAAGATGATAGATGTTTGGTCTAGAAAACTCCTCTCCATGGAAAATGCACCAATTATAAACAAGCATTCTGATGAAATATTTCATTAGGTTGATGCAGTTGCATTACAGAGAATGGTGTTTTAAATAAATCTACATACATTTCTCAACATACTTATTTTTCTTGATATGGAGAAAACCCTTTATAAAGTGATGCTATTGGCATAAATGTGATGAGAAAACAAATGGCAGATAATTAGGAAAAATTCTCAGTGAATGGCATCTAAAAACTGGCCCATTGGGGTAAAAATTACTTTATGTATATCCTTATATAGATTTTTGCCTAAAAATGGTCGTATAAAGCTACACAGCTCCCTTTGAGAGAATGGTGTTGATAAACAGCACACACCAAAAGAACTTGTTTTGCTGATCAAAAACTTTCATTTTAGGTTCTGAAACGTAACATCTGCCTCTGATATAATGGACCAATAATTGAAGCATATAGTGTATCCTCACAAGGACTACGCTGCTGTTTTATTTGTTCTTGCCCAACTGTGAAGATAAACTTCACTAAGTACATGTGATATCCTGTCAATTCAGGAGAAGCATATTTTTCCTAGGACAGATGGCTAGTGAGTGAAACACCTGGATCATCTCAAGGTGGCAAAGTGGATACACGATTTCAGAAACAAGTCTCTCCTCAAGAATTTGTAGGGGCAATAATACCTCACCCTTTCCAGCTTAGCTGTAATCTAACTGCCATTTAATTTGCCTTTAAAACCATTATATTCCAAAGACAGATTTATATTCATACAACACACCATCATGGATTTCTTACTCTCTCTCTCTGAACCTTTATTAATCAGAAACAAAACATTATGCTGTATAGGGTATTTGCAATGGGACATTCATCTTAAGACACAGGATGAACTATTCCTCTAGAACATCTTCTCTAATGTCACCAACATTTAACTCATGGTTAGCACGCTCCCCATTTATCATTTCTTGCTAGCACACGATTCTTTCAGAACCATGTACTTCTAGTTACATCTTCTGCCTCATTTGAAAATTCAACTGTATATTGCCTAAGATTCTTTGACTGACTCTTAGAGCATTTAGTGTATGTTTGATAAGTAATTTTTATGGGCAGCAGAATAATCATGTCCTCTATAGATGCTGTCTCTCTTATAACTTCATTATACTAATATAAGAAGAATATGTTCATATTTTATAATCTAGACTCTTCTAGGTGCCTCACACATAAGAAATCATTTAATTCTCATAATAACCCTATGAGGTCAGAACTATTCTTTCAATTCTACAGACGATTACATTGAGGCCCAGAGTGGCTCACTAACTTGCCCAGGGTCATGTAGCCACAAGACAGTAGAGGTAAACTGGAATCCACGTCGTCTTTCTCCAGATCAGCTGTGTTTGACGACTCTACTGTTCTCCTATAACTTGACATGATTTATGATGAAGGTTAAATCCTGGTTTTATATAAATGTGGCTTTCTATTTTTCAAATGTTTAGTTCTGTCCACATTACATAGTTTTCACAAATATATTCTTTTCTGTCAGGCTGCTCATAAGATATTCAATATGATATACATAATATATATTCACATGTGGATATATATCTCATATATATGTATTTCAGAGAGGTTGATACATGACACACAAAATTAAATAATATACAATATCATGCAAAATGCAGACCCCTTTATCAATTACTCTTAGAAACCTGTAAATAATTAATTTTATCAAAATCATTTTGAATCTGAATAACACAAACTGTTACTACTAATAATATACATACGATTACCTCCTAGAATTTCAACTTACACACACAGTCCTACATTCATTCAACAGAAATCTGCTTTTGCTCCAATGTGCAGCAGTTATGTTTCATGACTGACAATTATCTCATAATGAAAAACAAGCCACAATTAATAAAAATCAAAACTAATACCTGCTACATTCATTTAATGACTTAATGAACTACGAGAGAGTTTTATGAAAAGACCCATAAAAGCAAGAGACTCAAGTTCCAATCAGAATCAACATTACTGAGCCCTCAGGCTCCTGAGGGTAAAGAGAAATCTGTTTGGCTCTTTCTTCTTCATATTTGCCTCTATCTGTATAGGGACATCTGCTTTTAAAGAAAATCATGGTTCCTCTACAAAGGTTAGAAATATTTTTGTTAGATAACTAATATCTGTGGGAAATGCTACAAATGTAAGATCAACAATTATACATGTGGTGTCCTTACCACATTTTGACAATATAATTCTATATTTCTAAATTCACATGGAAAAGTAAATTAACTGCATAACTGAAACAGTCCTTAAATGAATAGATGTGTCATAATAACACTAATAGCAAACATTCCCCACTCACTCACTACAGGCCAGGGATATTCTTAATCCTTAACACCTATTAACTCAATGAATTTTTATAACACCATGGAATCAGCACTACTATTATTCACATTTTAATGATGAGGGAGGAAGCCCAGAGAAGTTAAGTCATTTAAGTCATACATTATTTTATGAGAGTCTATGTGTAAGATATTTGAACATAAGTGATTTTGATCCAGAGCTTTCATCCTTGATTATTATTCAAGACTGCTGCTTGATTTATCTTATTTAGAAACATTTAGTTTATTTTCAGTTTTGCACTATTTGCAAATAATGTTATAGTGAACATATTGTTACCTACACTTCTTTCAATTTGTCCTATTATTTTCTTAGGATAGACTTCCTGGAGGTGTAAATGCTGAACAAAGAGCATGCGCATTCATCACTGCCAGGCTTGAACGTGAAAAATGATGCTTTGAAACTGTTGTTTTATTTGCATTTTTTATTTGTAACGTTGAGGACATTTTACTTCAGTGGAGTTCTAGAACCAGACCAGCTTGCACAGGTTTTAAGCCTCTTCCCAATTCCACCTTCAGTGACATCAAGTTGGTCGCTTATAATTTACCATGGGTAGGAATGTTTATATCTTGGAAATTTGCATGTGACAGAAACCAGGTTTGTTTGGTTTTGTATGCTCTTACGAGCCCACCTCCATGTTTAATGGCCATTTTAGTTCCTGTTTTGAATAAACAATTCATTTTATTTGCCCAAGTAAAAGTTCTCCTGTGTTTCTTATTGATCTGAAAGATGAATATTTTTATCTAGTAATTTTAAAAAGAGGGGAAGAAAAAGGTTTGCTATTAACTCTGGTAACCATTATTTGAACCCTTGGCCACACAACTCAGACATTTGTTAAAAAATTATAGGAATAAAATCTCAAGTGAAAAACATTATCAGTTTCAATTTAGAATCTACTACAAAATTCCAATTAATGATTAGACATATTTATGTTAAAATAATATTTTACATTTAAGTTGTTTTATAATAAAAACATGTGCACAATACATTTTTTAGAAATGCTATCAAATATAAGGTGGTAAAGAAATCCTAAGGTTCTGCTATAGCATAGAGACCTGAAGTTATAAAAAGAAAAAAGAAATAAAACATTTGGCTCTTAAAATACAAAACATTGTTTAGTTCTTTAAACATATACATACTCAAGATGTGAAAGGCAAAGGGTTGAAATTTTACTGTCTTAACACCTTAAAGGAAGTAGGTTTCATATCTTAATGCTGATGCTGCGGTACTGCATACAGTGGATTGAGCAAGGGGTAATCTGGATAACTTCCTATTGTGGAAATTAATAAAAGGAAACGTTTTAAATAGAGTCAGGAAGCCAGCAGAAGGGGAGCTTTTACGCCCTATTACCCCTTAGTTGTCTGTTGCAGAACCAACAGAAGAGGGTACCTTGCAAGTCGGTACTACTTTACCACCCAAGCAGGAGGAAGGGTTTTCTCCTTTCCTGACAACCACCCAGCCAATGAGAGGCTGTGGCAGCTCAGTCAATGGAAAGCCCCTGTACTTCAAACTCCCAGTTACGCCTATGGATTCTTTTGTTTACAATAGCCATTCCAACTCCCCACTTTCCTCTATAAAAAAGCCCTCCTCTTCTTTGTTCTCTGGACTTGCCTATGATTTTGCTTAGCTTGCTTATTCTGAATGGCAATTTTCTGCTATTGCCCAATAAACTCACTTTTACCAGTGAAATAACTGACAGTTTTACTTTTAAGATTAGCACTATGTAAGTTTTAACTAGCAAATAGCATCATAGTTACTGGTTTTCAAACAAGAATAATATTCTTAAAGGTATATTTATCTAGCAAAAACTATTTCAGTTACAAAATCAAAGATGAGATATGACTAAATTAGTTTACATAGAACATACCGGATTTGAACTTCATCTTCAGACAAAACTTATCTTGAGTTTTATCATTACTTTTCATATACCTTTGTACTTTTTATCCAAATGCATTGAAACACTGCACTATGAAGAAAAAAACTTGCTAGATTTTTTAGCTAATTTATAAAAATAGACTATACAAGATTTTTAAATCCCATTATACTACAATGAAAGGACATTCTTTCAGTACAAAGGAATTAAAATTCTTTAAACAGGAAAATCCCCAAACCAAGTGACCATGAAATTCATTTATGCATAATTTTACTATTACTGGTCAAGAACAATAAAAAAATAAACTACTTTTCCAAAGATATTTTTGCAGATTAACCATAGGAGAAAGGTCTATTCCTTTCATTTTGGATTTATGATATAAGAACCTGACACTTTTGAAAAATGCCTTATTACAGCTTTCAGCATGCTCTGGTTCTATTTGGTCTGTTTTCAAAATCATTAAATCATATTTATGAAGTGACCATACACATCACTAGCAATCCTGATAACTGCTTTTCTCCTGCCTTAGGTCATTAGTGGACTGAACATTTTTAAATGAAATAAAACATTTTATGTATCACAGAGTAAGAAATGGACTGAATCAAGGGGCATAGTTCTTAATGTACTCTGTTACTGCCTGGGGCTAATTCCCATTTTCAGAACTTTGCTTAAACCTTGATCCTTTCCTGAAATGACCTGGTCCTCTATTCTTAACTTTACTAAGGCTCAACAGAAGATTCTATCTTCTATTTCAACTATCATTAATTACCAGCTTCCCACCCAGAGTCCAAACACACAGAGCTATACCATACACCATAATACTTATTCAAATAAGGTTTTGAATTGCGTGATTTTTGTTTTGCTTATATTAGTGTCATTCAAATAACAAATCATAAGTCCAGTAGGCAAGGATTACGCCTTTCTAAATCCTTTACCCCACCCACCTCCCTGACACCTTCAAGCACACTTAACATCTGTCCTATCACAGTTTGGAGCACCTAGTAAGTGCTCACCAACAGTTTAAAAATTGAGTGTAAATGAACCAGATGTTTTTGTTTGTTTCTTTCTTTGTTTTTGTCTGTTTACCAATCACACAATCACTACAGTGAAATACTTTTTTTTTACAGGTTTACATAGGTTTGCAAGTAACATAAAGACATAGCACTGCAATTTTAAAAAGTGTTATTCAAAATCCAGAACATTTTCATAAATGCCTCCAAATTAAAGCTGTCTTAATTCAACCAGGCCCAAGAGTTTCATTTGGCTTTCTTAAAAAAGAGGTTAGGTTAATTTCACAAACCAAGAAGTTCAGTTGTTGTTTTTTTAATGTCTAATCCCCTGGCTTCACCAGCTAACAAAATGTGAGGATTTACAATTACAAGGACTAATCTAGTACAGTCTTCACCCATGGCATGCTGTCTTTGGTCACAACACACATACACATACACATGTATGGACACCCACACCCATCAGATCACAGTTACTCATTCTTCAAGAACATGCTTGTAAGGCCTCTGATGAAAAATACCCTTACTCACCTGAAATCATTTGAAGACTACAATTTCAACTGAGGTTTTCAATTCTTTGGCTGTTTGGAAATCATTCAATTGAAACATAAATACCAGTCAAAGAAAAGATTTTTTTTTTTTAACTGTTAACTTGTAAGTACTTCTGATCTTTCCCATAGTAACAGTCAGATCAGAATAACTCCGAATGGCCATGGCCATGAGGGCTGGATACTTAGGGAGAGGAGATCATAAATAGGATCCACTGTCTAAATTGCTGGAGAATTGGAACCAGTCTGGTTCCTGAGTGGATAGGGCAAAAATAAGCAATGACAGACTGGGGAGAAATTTGGCTAACAGGGAATATAAGAGAAACTGAAAATTAGGTAAATATTTTTCTCAGCTAAAGTAGGTGTAGGGGACAGAGGAGGAAGAAAAACGTTTAATTTACAAATTATAAGCATATTTTGGGAAAATTTTATTTCTCTTTGTGCATATAAAGTACATAATTTGATATTTTATAAACATGTTTCATTGTTCTAAAACTGCAAATAAATACATAAAAAAATTCTCAGGCAGTTGTCTAGTGAATATTTAAACAGTAAAGTTAATTATCCTACAACTTAAAATAATTGGTGTTTGATCAAAACAGTTATGCTAGCATTGAATTCAAATGTCTGTGTACAAGAAATACATTCCTTTTAGTTGTCTGTCGCCTAACTAAATCCAAGGCATTTTGAAATAAGATAGGTTTGTATCCTCCATACAGATTTTAAATTACAATTAGATTAAATGAGAAACATAGGACTGGAATACGCCTCTAGAGGTCATCTAGTCCATTCCTGCTTCTGGCAAGCTTCACTTAAATCATTTCAAACATATGGCTAACTACCTTATGCTATCTTTGTTAAGCAAAGTTCTTAGCTGCTTGCATTAATGATGTGTCTGCCTACAAACTGATTTAACTGATTTTGTCTGATTTAGTTAGTCAAGAGTGTCAGATAATCTGTCTACTCAATAAGATATCTCTCAGATCAGTCAAACTACAAATGTGTTCATCTGACTTAGCTCATTTCTGGATTTATTTCACTGGTAAAGACAATTAAAACACTCCAACAAGTGTGGGTATGAAGAGACAACCTATAAATCAGTTTCTTCTTTTATCCCACTGAGTTGTTCCTGATGGGATTTTAATCAAATTTTATTCAACCTTCCCACCCTGGAGCAAAAGACTGCTAACTATGTTTTTATTCCTTAAAGTCTTAAATAAGTCTCTTTTTCTCTTGCTATTTCTTGAGGCAAAGTAAACTGAAGGGTCAAAGAATAAAAGAGATCATAATGGGCCAACAAAACTTATAAGGAAATGCAAGGAGAAATTTGTACCACTTTTTTTTTTTTCTAAATCAACACACTCAACAATTACATTCAAAAGAACGATACTGAGTGATGGAGGTGTACAATGAAATTATACATCAGGATGTTTGCTACTTCTTTACATTATAGCGGTTCTTTCAAGAAAAAAGAATTTCAGACTTGTCTCCTCCTTTATTTCCTTTTCCCGTTCCTGTGCACAAGCAGTGAAAAGAAGTTTTAAATTTGTCTATTCCTTTTTTAAATAGCATTTCTCCCTTAAAATTTAAATATATAATCACAAGACTTGTACTGATCTCTCTTCTTTAGGCTAACATTGGATTTTAGGTATTGCTCAGAGGCTGAACCCTAAAATGAAAAATGCTTAGAGCTAACTGACCCTAATGTTTAAGGGGGAAGCAGAGGAATGTCAGCTAAGGCGACCCCATCTAGGAAACAAATGCCGAATCACAGCACTGCTGGCCTTTAATATTGTATAAAACATTTGATTATTGTTGATAACATAAAGCAGTTACTTAAAATATTATATTACAGTTGCCAGCATCAGAGATGGTAATTTCTCCAACTAAAGATTTCAATCAGAAAAAAGAATGGTATCCTTTCTTCATGCGTTATCAATAAATACTCCATAATATGGAATCGCTGAAGTAGCTTCTGTTCAAAAATAACAAAACAAATTTGACAGCCAGAATATCAACCTTAAGCCTGTTAGAAATTTTAAGGATTTAAAAATATTCAACAATCTGTTACTATTTTGTAAAATTAATGGCATGCAACTCCAAAGGAGAAGAGACATTTAAGTGACTCCATCGTGAGATAGTATCATGAGTTCCTTTCAGAGGCTGTAGCCACTGCTGTAAAGGACAGCAAATAATCATGCAAAGGCAGATACAAATTAGTCTCAGAGGCATGAGTGATCTTCAAGGTGAAATATTAAAAGTGACATTATGAAATACAAATTATGTGACTGAAAGCTCCTAATGTTCTGATATATGGCAATATGTTCTCACTCATTAAAGTCTAATTTTAGTGCATTGACAGCTAATAACCTCGAGAAATAAGACATCTAATTTCAATCTTGCAATATTCTTTGGTGATATACCCTTGTAATATCTCACATACATTACAAAGGGAAATCTTCAACTCTGATTTACCACTTCCCTCCACAGCCTAGGAGTCCCTATCTTGATGAATGGAGCCACAGTTAGCTCAGTTGTTCAGATCAGAGATGGGTAGCCGTTGATATCAAACCCCAAATCCTGTCAATTCTCACTTGTAAGTATCTCTGGACACTCTCTTGCCTTCTCTCTTCCTCCCTCCCTCCATTATTTCAACTCCAGGCTAAACTAGGCTAATCTTTACCCTGGACACCCTCTTAAAGGTTGGCATGAACAACACCCCACTCCAACACCCTAGTCCTCTTCTAGTCTGCTTTCTCCACCGCAGCCAGAACGCTTTCTCTTGTAAGTTAGAAGGCAATGGTGACACTCTCTAACATAAACTTCTTTAAGGGCTTCAGATTTTTTTTGGTGAATTTGGCATTTATCACAAAGACAATTTGGCTTCTGCCTACCTCTTCAGGTTCACCGAGGCCCACCTTTTTCCTTGCTTAATAGACTTGAATTGTATTTCATTTAGCTGTTTCTTCTACCTGGAACAGGCTTTTCCCCTCTCCTTACTTAGAGATCTCAGCTTAACTGGTACTCTTTTAGGTAACCTTCTCTCCTGACTCCTCCTACTAGGTGACTCCCACCTGACACACTCTCCCAGACACTCATACTTGGAACATGCTCATTGTCTGGCTTCCCTGTTAGAATATAAGCTTCATGAGGCTAGGCACTCAATGCCTCTCCCTGTGCCTGACGCACGGGCTCCTGTTGAAGAATATGGGAGCTAAAAAGATAAACGGGCTAAATGTCTATATATGTTGTCTGTTATTTTTCTATACATTGCCTAATGTGCTATTGTGGCTACACTGATTATTTATCATTATTTAAAATGATTTTTAGTGAATCTTATTCACCATTCCTAGACATAGTTGAGTTAAAGCTGTTTGCCTTTTCTTTCCCAATATCCAGGTATTTTCTCCTGGCACATGTCCGGCTTGTCCTCCTCATCCTTAATTATTCCTAAGGTTATTTTATTTCAAGATTTCTGTCAGCCTCTTTTCTTCATTACTGCAGATAAAATTTTAAAAATCCTCCAGAAACCCTGCTACATTTCAAGCTATCATCTCTTTTCCCCCTTCCCATTCTTAAAATACTTGGAAGTTTCTTTCTTGAGAGTGACATAATAAAGACAGTGATAAGTATCTTCAATGCCTCAATTTACAAACAAGTTTATATTCCACAAAGTATCTAGTGTATGTTACAAGTACATGATATATGCCATAAAAACATTATGTAAAATAAGTGTGTCCTACCATAATTCAATTTGAATGAAAAAGTCTCTTCTCTCATAGTCTTACATCCTCAATGTCTGAGTACTATTTATTAAGGTGCAAAAGATCCACACTGATTTGTTTATAACGTCCTTAAATGATTTGATCAGGTACAATGCCTGACCCTCATACTATACCTGCTAACACTTAAAATCTGACTTTGACAGGTTAAAAAACTGCCTTGACATGAACAGAAAGAAGTAAACCAATTATGTTATAAAATCATCTTTACTGCTAGCACAACTATTTTATATATAATATTAGTCATCACATTGGAATATGTCTTTGTAAGGGTAATGAAAGCTTATTTTTTGATAGTAAGGTCTATATAGACACAACTAAATAGTCATAGGAACAACTACTTTCTAAGTGAGAGATCTTGAATGCTATTCTTTTTTTCTTTTCTTTTTATTTTTTAAGCTATTGATAGCTTTTCATTCTAAAAGGTTTTTTTACTGAACTGGAAAGACTTTAAATTTTCAAATATGTGATTATCTTTATCCAGAGCCAGCATTTGTATTAGAGAGTCATTCAAGTGGTTCAACTTACTTGGACAGGTTCTACCTTTTAAGAATGTGGGGCCTGTGGTACTTTACTTTGGTGTACTTAAGTTAGATTTTGAAGATTATTCATAAATTCATGTGTTCCTTTACAATGTATGTTGCAGCCCTTAGTGTCAATGTCAACCAATTAAAATTTAGGCACCAAACCTGTGAGAAGAAATATACTTAATCAATTAGATCTTAATGATGAAAACCTTTATCTTAAATATAGCTAATTAAAGCATATCATATTTTTATCAAATATTGTATAACTATTTCATTGCTGGGTATTATTTTCAGAATTAGTAAACCAAATTGGTTTCCATTCATTCTGAAAACATTTTTAGAATTGTATTTTAAAAATGTATATAGACATAGTAACATAAAATATCCAAACAAATCTGAATTAGGCTGATTTGGCCAACTACAAATTCCCCAAAATTTCACTACCCCTCCTTAAGAACCAGAATACGGTCAGTATAGGACTAATGGCAGTTTTAAAAATTAAGTTAAGGTACAACCTTGTATAACTACCAAGTTTACTAAGTATATAATTTCACTAGTAAATATAGCTCCATAAACAAAGGCAAGGAAGGGATTCTCAAACTTTAGACTACATAAGAATTATGTAGAGGACTTTTACAATACGGATTTCTGATTCTTACCCTCATTTTCTCATTTTTTAGGTCTTCTCAAGAATTTGCATTTCAAAGTTCCCCAGTCCACAATGATGCTGTTGTTCTGGGGAACACACTTTGGGAACCGCTAGTTTAAGGACTCATTCTATTTTTCTGTCACCACAACTGAGTTTTAACTTTACTTTTGAGATACGGCAGAGACAGACAATAAGCATCATAGTTAACTTTTCCTGCCTATGATGAAAAATACTGAGATATAAACACTATAGTAAGAATAGGAAGGATTCCATCTTAAAGCTAAAACTCCATTTTAAAAATTAGGAAGTGAGATTCCTGACAGATTCTGTAGCAAACACACAACTCAATCCACTTTGGGGGCAGGGCGGGCAGACTTGATTGCTGTGTTCCCAGAGGTGAGCTGCTATCCTGGAGAGGAACTGATCAATTTCTTGTGTTAAGTTAATTTTGCAGAATGACCTGGAGGACTGACAATAAAAGAGACTTAATGTCTCTCACAGGAGATAAGCATTTTGAGACCACTTTACAAGCCTATAGTCTCCAGTCCTTTGAAAAATGCTTAAAAGACAGAACCCCCAGCCTTTTAGCACGCCTCCTTTCTCTGAGGACGCCGGAGCTTGTTCTCTCCTTAAGTGTGTACCTTTAAATAAAGCTTTCTCGCTGCTCAACTTACTGCGTTTTGTATTTTTGCTTTCATTCTATTTCCAAGTCTCCATTTTACCCCTGATAAGTAGGGAAGGGGCTGCTGAGAGCTCAGATTTGGGCCCGCAGGTTCCCACCGCCTGGGTGGCCCGGATGGAACTGCAGCTGCAGGAGCCTGCCTGGAAACCTCCTTTCTTTGGGAAGTTCTCGGAACGTAATCTCACTCCATCCCATTCTCTGCGGCTCTCCCCAAATCCTGGGGTGGTAGGGGCTAGTCCCCACGCAGTGCAGATACAAGAGGACATGGGATGTCAAGTGACCCTGGCTTTGAGAGGTGGCAAGGGAATCTGCCCTCCACCAAGAAAATGTTTAGCAAACTTCTCCTCTGCACCTCTGCATTTTCCTGCTCTCAGCTGCCTGCAAGGCCGCTGCCATTCATTTCTACTCTTGCTCTAATGAACTCCTTCTTTACCTACACTCTTCTGACCTGCTAGAGAATTCTTTCTCATTCAGCGTCAGGAACCTTCCCCCGTCCAGTCTGAGGTTCCACCTGGTGCCCAGGGAGAGACCTCACGGATGCAGCTGCCCTGCAACACTTTTTAAAATGTAAAGTGTACTGAGAAACAAAAAAATTCTATAGCCTACTTGTAGGTTTATGTATTCTGTTTCATTTCCTTTTGCCATAATTCTATGTCCCCTAATATTCAATCTTTAAAATCAAGACACACTAGCTGTTTGAGGCATTATTCCAAATTGGAATAGAAATTTATCCTTCATGTTGATGTGGGCATTGAAGGCAATAATTGCTTGGTTTTCATAATTCTTTATTTCAATGTTCTTTCTTCTAAATATTATAATCATACTACCATTCCATGAATTGTGAAGATATTTGTTTGTATTTATTATATGTGATTCTCCATAAAAATTTTTCCATTTTGTCATTATCTTTTTCAGAATTCTTGATAAAAACCATTGGGCAAATGATAAGAACTATAGGAAAGGAGAACAAATAGAAAAAAATAAAAGAGTGATGCCTTTGGTCTTAAGCTTTTGCTTATCTTTCATGTCTATCAGAGGGACAACATCTTTTAGAGAAGGAGTCATACTGGGATACTCAGGAGGTCTCTCAGGAGCCATATACTATACCTGCTAGTAGAGTGGCTTCATTTGTATTCCCAGCTAGTCCACCTGATATCTGAAAATTTTTTGCAGTTATACTGTCGACTGGTCAATAGTGTGATTTGATATCCATGGGGAGGGGGGACACCCTCCAATACGTCCTATTTTTAAACAACTACAGTTGTTTTGTATTCTCTAAACCATATTGATCCATGAAGCTAATGATAGTTTTACTGAAGTTCCCTTTTGTAAACCCTGTCACAGAGGAAACCTTGGGAGGTTACAATTAACGGCAGGAAAAATGTCAGAAATCTATTTTAGCATGTAACTTTACTGCCAGCTCCTGCTATGTACAAAATAAAGACTCACACATTGTTCCCCTGGGTTTAGATATGGCTGGGCTGATGCAGTGGCAAGGAAGATGGCTTGTATTTATGCCTCCAGGGTGCTTTAACTCCCTCCCAACTAATTTGCCATCTTGTCCATTACGAGAATGAGCCATAAAGGCTGAATTGGCATTGTCCCCACTTTTCCATTTCAGCAGAAATTTTAAAAGGAGATTGTCACTATATAGGCTCAAGTGATACCATCTGCTTTTCCATTTGGGGAAATTCACATAAAAATGGTGGGGAAGATGTTAGATATTTAATTGGAAGTGGACTATCTGTTTTCCCTATCTTCTCTAACTTCGACACCTGCTGGGTGACACACAGAATACAAATAGGAAGGCAGAAAATGGTTCATGAACTCTAGTGGGAGAAATTCTAAAATTAGGTTGGCCACTGAGCATAAAAAGTGCATTTTTCTATTACATTAAATCAAACACAAAAGTTTTCATTCATGTGAAATGCATTCTCAGGACAATGCAGCTCTAGATCTCAAGAAAGTAATTTTATTAATCCCATATGAATCTAGATTTCCAGGCATATACATTCCTGAAACTACATAATAAAATTCATATTTAAAGTAGAATTGAAGAATTGTCATCAATAATAGATGTCTTACTTTACCTACCAATAAAATATCCTACCAATGGGTGCACATATGAGTAATCCTGTATTTATA
This sequence comes from Phataginus tricuspis, assembly GCA_029783875.1. NCBI lineage: Eukaryota > Metazoa > Chordata > Mammalia > Pholidota > Manidae > Phataginus > Phataginus tricuspis. Next base: position 3,528,196 of record JAQQAC010019064.1, read on the forward strand.
TTCCTAAAGATGTCATTTTTATTGCAGCTTCAGTGTGACAGTAATGTTTATGGTAGACTTTCAAGACTGTTGAGTGTGTAGTTTACCAACTAGTAGAGATTTTTTTTTCTTACAATTCTAGATCTGTACCAGTGTTTTGACTATGGCACAAATGTAATACATATTTCAATAAAACAGTACAGCTTAACAGGCTAATAAAAAGGACTTTAAAGGTGCATTAAATTTGAATTTAAGACATCTCCTGCATTCACAGCATAAATGCTAATAAAAAATAAATCTGTTATTAACTTTTTATAGCCATGCAATGTAATAAAAGCTAAAAAATGTTGAAGATTTATCAGCACATATCTATAAGATGAAGAGAATAGAACAAAGTTAAATTGTGAAAAAAAGATATCATGGAAGGAGGAGATAAATTTTTAGGGGAAAGGTGAAGAGAAATAATTATTTATATATGTGTGTATGTGTAACATATACACACTTTGTTTCCTCTCAAAAATCAATTTTATTTTTGGTCTATAATGCGGTCTAGGATTGATCTTTTATGATCAATTGATCTTTTATGAATAAAAGGCCAAGAAAGTATTTTCTACCCTTTCAATGACTGGAACATTAACTAGGAGATTCTGCTCCAGGGCTAATACTGTATAACATGTTGCTCTTTCTCTAATGTAACTATACACGGTTTTGTGTGAATATATGCTGACAATACACTCCAGCTTGTTCATTAGGATCACTCAACCTGTTAGCTGCTGCTTAATAATACACTGACCTATTCAGAAAGTTCAGCATTTAAGCCAAAATTGCACAGATCTAATTGTTACATGTGGTTGAGAAATTAAAACAATGATCCTCTGTGACAGTTTTGTTTCAAAATTAATGATAATTGATACCTGAAGCCTTTTAAAGACTTCATATTCAGATTTTAAGAGTGATGGTTCCAAAAAGAATTTCAAAATGATAAACCACCATCTATTAAGCCATATGGAAAAGAAAAATTTTAGGGTTTTAGGAGTGTAAGGGCTGTAACTTAAGATGAAAAAATAAACAGTTGTTTATTTTTCACCTACAGAAGTCATATTTAGTTAGGACATACTAAAATAAAAATGCATTAAGTAATATAGGAAATATAGCAATTGCTCACACATTATTCTGAGAAACTGCAAAATTAGAGCACATTAAAGTGCAATAAAATCCAAATAAGATAAAAAAATATATATAGTACATAAAAATATTTGGATAAATTTACCATTAATTGTAGCAAGTATTACTTCATTCTTGATATTACTAGTTCTCATTTATCAGAATAAATTATGAATTTGGTAACATAACTCTTTTATTTTTCCTCCCTTGAAAACATCAGCTTGCCAATGTTTGAAAAGATTCTGAATAGCTATAGTTACTACTTTTAAGCTGCATTGGACACCTGACAATTACTCAAGGTGCTACTTTCTCAGAAAATCAAACAGAGAAATATTCTCAGATTCAGAAAAAAAGACTTAAAATTATTTTTAATCTGCTCTTAATAGTTTACCACATAATAAGTTAGTCAAAGTACCATTTTTCTTACAAAATTTTAAATAAGGCTATTTTTAATGCTAAATTAAATAAAATATGCAGCTTTTAAAAAGATTAATTGTGGTTCTCATAAAATATGTAAATAATTTTGGGTTTCCTAATTTGAAAAAAAATTAGATGTGGTTATACTAGATAATAAAAAATCACTGGGCATAATTTATTATATGACACAAGCATAATTCATGAGCTCATTATTGCTTTCATGAACACTGTCTTTATAAAACAAAAATAAACAGCACCTACATGGACTACCATGACCCATACCCTACCTGTATAAGTTGGATTTTATAATTGTATCTGAAGAACTCATTTCAGAAATGTTTAAGTCCCATGCTGTAAGTAACCAAGGAAACATTAACCTGACCAAAGCAAAGGGAATACATCATTGAATCAGCCTGACTCTCTCTACTCATAGTTTTATTTCCTTTGCCACAACTGAGAACTAGCAGTAGGCCAGGAAAATGAAAAGGTTGTTTTTGTTTGTGTTATTGTAAGGTTGTCCATCATTCATATCCAGAAATGTGCATTCAAAATTAAATTATTTTGAAAGAGGCCAATGCCTAGTGAGAGTGATACCTTCAATTTTCATGTACTGTTTTGTAATAATTTGGCCTGAAAATTTTAATTGATGTCATATAATTTTACATGGTATGAACGGTGAGGAAGAAGAGGGATCTCATAAAAGTAATGCTAATCTGTATATAGGAGTGCTTGTTTACTGACCTGGTAAAATTTACATCAATTCAAATGGCTGCTTTGACCAATGCCTTTGCTTTGACCAACATGTCAAATTAGTGTAGTTTCTTTTTCTTTTTCTTTTTATTGGTGTATAGTTGATGCACAGTCTTATATTGGTTTCATGTATATAACACAGTGGTTCAACAGTACCCATATTATTAAATCCTCACCCCATGAGTGCAGTTACTATCTGTCAACATAGGAAGATGTTATACAAAATCATTGGCTATATTCTCCAACTGTACTACCATCCCCATGACCAATTTATATTAAGACTGAGAATTCTGGTGGCCCTTTAATCCCCTTCATGCTCCCCACCCACCTACCCCCGTCCCTCCCCAGAGTAACCACCAGTCACTTCTCAGTGTCTCTGAGTCTACTGCTATTCTTGTTTTGTTTTTTTTTCAATTCTAGTGTGGTTTCTTTGTAACTTTGTCACAAGTGCCCAAATTAATAATCAAATAGGTAACTGTTAAATTTATGTGTTAAAAATTAACATATAAATAGCTGTTAAATATTAACTGTTGAATGTGTGTGCAAAGGACATTAAGTGCTTTTTATATAGTTTCATAATCCCTTATCCAAAATCCTTGAAGCCTAATATGCTTCAGATTTTAAAGAGGTGATTCAACGCACACACCATATATACCATATGTCATCCTGACCTGGGTTGAGCAGTGCCCCATATTCCATCACTTCAATAATTCACAAACATTAAAAAAGATCAATAAAGACTAAAAAGCTTCTTAAATAGTGTATGTAAGTTCTTATGCTAAGTGAATTTTAAATCCAACTTAAGAAAAAAACTTAGCTTTCAGAGCTTTGTGTATTTCAGAACTGTGAATAAGTGGTTTATAGACCTGGGTTTTCTCTTTTAATTCTAACCACACACCTGTTAGAAAGGTAATGTTATTACCCACTTTATATACTAGGAAACTGAGATTTAACACTGATGAATATCTTGCCCCAAATCACGTAGCCGTACCATAAATGCACAGCACTGATTTTAACCTGAGAATTTTGTCTATAGAGCCAAGAATTACTAGGGAAATTGTCTATAATAGGCCTGATTATCTCACAGATGCTACTGTAGCTTTATTCAAAATTTGTATTTCCTTTTTTGTTTAAAGCCATTTCTCATTTTAAAAGGTTGAGTTAGAAGTTCACATTTATTGAAAGCCCTGGAATTATTTAGCTAACTAGTATTTTCTTCTAAGGGTCTATAGAAAAATGAACTAGGGAATATACTTTAAAATTCATAGTTGCCTCTTTAAATGCTAACTTGAAACTTTGGATGAAAATTGCTGTTATAACAAAGGTATTTAAAGTAAAATAGGAAAACTATATATGCAATATGTTTCTAAATTTTTATTTCCACCTATCTAAGACAGTTGCCCTCAGAACCCAAACTATGAAGTTGGTAAATAGATAAACTTGATAAGAGGACTCTTGTGGTAGTTGAGCAAATACATCCTAATCTATATAAAAGAATGCTCACTTATGGAATGCTTAACTTATGGAAAAACATTCCTTTATTAAAATGAACAATTGTCCTTATATTACTCTGACTGAAATAAAAACTATTGCCTTTTGCAAAATGTTTGATTTTTTTTAACGGTTAAGGTATTTTTTATCATTGTGGTAAAATACACATAGCATACAATTTACCATTTAACCATTTTTTGTGTACAATAGTGACATTAAGTACATTCATACTGTTGTGCAATCACCACCACTATCCATCTCCAGAACTTCATCTTTCCAAACTTCCCAAACTGAAATCTGTATCCATTAAACACTAATTTTCCATTTCCCCTTCCTCTCAGCCCTTGGCAAGCACCATTCTACTTTCTATCTCCATGAATTTGACTATTCAAATAAGTGGCATCAATCAATATTTGTTATTTTGTAGTATTTCACTTAGTGTAATGTCTTCAGTGTTCATCCATGTTGTAGCATGTGTCAGAATTTGATTCATTTTTAAGCTGAATACTATTCCATTGTATCTATGTACCACATTTTATTTATCCATTCATCCACTGATGTCCATTTGGGATATTTCCACCTTTTGGCTATTGTGAGTAATGCTGCTATGAACATTAGTGTGCTAACATATTTTCAAGTCCCTGATTTCAATTTGTTTGGGTTTATACCCAGAAGTAGATTGGCAGATAATATGGTAATTTTATGTTTAATGTTTTGAAGACTGTTTTCCACAGTGGCTATACCATTGGAATAGCCCCCACTGAAATGCACCAATTTTTTACATCCTCACCAACATGTTTGAAAATGTTTGATTTTTATGATTTCACATTATCTATGGACCTGAAACTATTTATAGATACTAACTCATCACTGGTCACAGATAAGCATTTTAATTTTCTATTTACTTTCTTACACATTGCTCCATTCATCATTTTTTAATTCTAGCATGTTGCACAGTGTCTATTACATTAGGGTAATTGTAGAAACTTCTGAAAAATTTGAATGAATGAATGAACCTCATTAGAGACTGCAGATATTATATGAACAGGCCTAAGTAACTAACCCAGGTCCCAGAACATAACTATTTTAACAGGATTTGAAATGAGTACATAAAAACTGGAGTCCTTACTGCGCATGAGCCTTGAGCTATGACCACAGAAGAGGAAAGAACACCTAAACCAGAATTATTCAAGGTAGACGGCTTTCTTAAGCTGCCTGCAAGTACATGCCCAGGTAATTTTTAAGGCCAGAAAGTATTATTGAGGGTCTGGCCTACCTTCTTGAGACTAAACTTGTCTAATAAACAGCTATCCTTTAAACCTGGAGGCTTCCTTAACAGTGCTCATGGAAATGCCAGCCAGAAATTTAAAATTTTTAAATGATTAGAGAAGAGCAGTTAGTACCAACCAATTCAGATTTTCTTATAGCAAAAATCAGGAGATATTTACTGATCTGGTCCAAGAGACTCCAGGGGAAGCCAACTTACCAGTCAGAATTCACTGAATGCCAATTGGGTCTATGTCACTAGCATAGAGTCAGACCAGGGCAAGAAGCGAGGCATTAGTTCATATCAGGTACACAGACACGTAGTAATTCATGTAGCTGAACTATCTGCAGACATGTTAACATAATAGGTGACTTAAACTGAAGAATTTTTAGCAAAATAAAAAAATTTATGGAAGAACTAGGCTTTTGGACTCTCCTTGTGGTGAAAATTCTGTCAAAGGCCAGGGCAGCTGGTGATTATGGACATTCATTTCACCTTGGACACTGGTGGACTCCACTTAACTGATGCCCCCTTCCTCCAGACAACATAAAACAGGAAGATCTATCTAATTTTGTTACACCTTGCGGAGATTAACCTACATAGATATATTCAGTGACAAATCAGCCAATCACATTTAGGGGCATAAGGAAAAAAGGAGTATGTAGGCAAACAGAAAAAGTCATATATATAAACTTCTATCCCAATAATAAAAACTGTATTATAGGCTTTTCTAGCATTTAGTCCCAAATATATCTTCAGAGAAACTTTATCTTTTTAATCTGAGATTTTCATCTGAAAATTTCTGTGAAATTTTTAGAAAGTTAAAATGGAATAGCTATCAAGACTACTGATTATTTGGGTTTACAGTATAAACAAGTTTTAGTACTACTAAGAAAGTTGTATCAATTCAAGTTAATAATAGTACTCACATTGCAGAATTATTATGAAGCTTAAATAGTTGATATTTGTAAAGAGTTCTGGAACACTTTCTGGCTTAAAATTATGTTGTCAAATATAGTAATAGTGCTAATAAGAGCAATTAGCTAGCAACTTTGTAATATTTGTTAGTGTAAAAGAATTTTTTGGACTTAGAAGCAAATCAAATTCAAACCTGATTTGAATTACTAAATATTCTCTTCCTAAAAGACAATACTACATTTTCTCTGTCGGAAAATCCAAAAGGAAATATTTTTCACTTAACGACAATTGAGGGGTACTAATTACTATCAATGACTAATTAATAAGCTTTCCACATACCTATAATTAGAAAGTGTTAAACGTGGTTTGCACCAGAGTGATTTTATAAACTTGGCATACAGAATCAGTCAGTCAGTCAGTAGGGTACTATTTGTTTCTGAGTTTGAAATAGCACTTGTCAAGTATGTTTCCAGGAAGAATTTGTGAAAATGTCAACTTCTTTGAATTCATCTTGGGTGGAAGACCAAAAAAATTCAGAGGCATACACATTACATTTCTCTTTTCTCAGAATTAGTCAATTAGATATCGAAGAAGCCCATTTAAAATTTAATTCTGTAAGTTTTCCTTATTTTATAACTTACCTGATGTTTAATTACCTTATATTTGTTGATTACTTCCCCTCTTTTCTAAGAAAATATTGGCATGAAACTATAACTATGTTAAATTATCTTTAAAAAATACATAAAAATACAAAACAAAAGAAGAAATCCTCTCTAAATATATTAGAATATTTTAACAGACTTGGAGAGTGTTTATTTTAGCCCCAATTCTAACACAGCTTGGGCTGACTGAACCTTTTGAGTGGAGCCTGTAGTTCTTTCTATGGCATTCTGGGCTGTTAAAATAAGGTATATCCAAATTCTTTTCACTCTTGATTTAGTAAATATTTCAAAAGTGGTGAGAAAAATATGACCTTCACTGGTTAACCTTAGATTTTTATCCCCAATGTTCTTACAATAATATTGTTTCTTTCAGAAGATGACTAGGACAAAATATTTCCTTTGCTGAAAAAGTTAAATAAAAATTACTGAGGCACATTCTGTATTTTAAAACTAATCTTAAAGGAATTGTTTTTCTTACATATCATTCACTTTATCCTCTCTGACAGCATGCCAGACCTGTAGTATCTCCCTGTATTTTTTGGTTTGCTACCCAGAAAGTAGTGGTTTATTTCAATGTTTGCTTCTTTTGTGGAATTGTTATGTGTGTCATATGTTGACAGTCATATACCCTTACTCTACCTGTTATCTTTTTGTACTGTTGTCACTTATCATATGTGGTTATGTGTGCATACTTGTATATTTATGTGTGGGGGGAGAAAGGAGAATGGGGGAGTAAGAAAAGAGGTATCACTGGGAAATGACTCCACTTCATTCATCCTGTGTTCTCAGCAGGGAAAGCAACACTCAAGAAATGTTTGTTGAATGAATACTAATTTGGTTACAAATCTAGAATTGTAGTATAAGTTACATTTGAAATGTGATAAATCCATTTAAACAAATACTTCATTCTACCACTCTTCCTTTAAATGGGTATTTAATTTTATGTAGAATGGTGCTTTTATCAGTTATGTTAATTTTCACTGCTTTTATCAAAAGTTCATATTCATCATCTCTATATTCATTCATTCATTTATTCAAAAAATGCTTAGTGAGGCCCTGCTACATACCACACATACAATAGGCACTAAGAATATATTTTTAAATAAGTGTATTAAGTTCACTTTACAGTACCATACAGACCAATGTAATAAGGCAATATAAATAAGGCTGCCTTCACTATGGGCTAGATCTATGTCAAAAATCTGATTCCGAAACACGATGCAGGAAATGAAGGACTAATTGAGTAAAATACCAATTAAAACTATTGTTTTAATATAGACTAATTTCTGGCAAACATTTTTTTACCCATCAGCTAATTATACTAATAGCATTATGTTGATAACAGCAAACAGTTATAGCACTATAATTTTATAAAAATTAATTCATTTGCTATTTTATTTCATTCATTACACAAAAATTTTAAATAAATTATTAACTGAGCATCTGCAACATGCCAGGCACAGAAAATATAAAAGTGAGCGAAACGGAAATCCCTGTTCTTAAGGAGTTTGCATCTAGGGAGACAGATTGAAAATAAACATACACATATACATTATACAGTATTTTGTAGTAATATACACTAAAAAAATGACAGCAGAGGAATATGGGTTGAAATTTTAGATAGGGTGGCACATGGAAGGCCTCACTGGGAAAGCAGGTTTTGAGTAAAAACCTAAAGCAGGAGAAGGAATTATTCTTGCAGGTGTGAGAGGGAGGCACAGACCAGGCAGAGGGAATGGCAAGTGAAAACCTTCAGGTGGAAACACTGGCTGGCTCCTTTGAGAGTCAATGACGACGCTGTCACGGCTAGAGCTCAGTGAAGGAGGTGGGTAGTAGGAGATGAATTCAAAGACATAACGGAGACCAGGTCATGTAGCAACTTTGAGGCCACTGTAAAGATTTTGGCTTTTGCTCTGCATGAGATGGAAGGCACAGAGAATGTTTTTGAAAAGAGGAATAGCGTCATCTGAATAACTTTTTAACAAATTACTCTGTTACTCTGGAAAATGTGATCTTATTGTGCATATTTTGACGTCACAGACCACATCAGTACCCATGAAAACAACAAACTCATAACTAAACTCTGTCCTAAAATCTCTGAGCCTAGACACATGTTGTTAATTCAATTTGATCTCTTTCCATTTCATATCTGTTTGGAAGAAGGTAGTAAATCATTAATCGACCACTTAAATATTTTTGAACTTTGTATGTCACTCAGGTTGCAGAAAGACATCGTATCTTCATTTTCAATCCTGCCTACTATCAGGAGATGGAAAACTGAGTTTGGGGAAAATAAGAAATCTTTTCTGAATAAATGACCAGTGACATTCACAAGGCAAATCACATTATTGAAAGATTATTTGTTTTCTTATTTATCCTTTTTTGATATTTATGCATCATGTGATCTGTCAAGAGTTAGGCAAACAAATCTCTAAAATGACAATGATTATCAATTAAAGGAACAAAGCATTATATTTTAATATTACATAATGTAAGCAATATACAAAATCTGTAAAGAATAACTTACTTTTGTAAAATAAGTTAGGAAATGATTTTTATAAAATTGTATTTCATCCTTGGAGCATTTTGCCCTTTAATTACTAAGGATTCTATGACTGTGAGAGCAAATTATTTTTCACATTAATAATTGGAAACTGGCCTTTCAATAAAGTGAAAGATCCTTTTATATTTTCCTCTCCTTTTCAATTTTTTTCACACTATGATAATCATCTTTATTTCTAAAAATATATATATGCTTTTCGCGTTCTGTTTGGCTCTACATGGATCAAGAATTGTGAACCCCAAACAATGGTTCCCTTAAAAATCAGTATCCAGAACTGGTTTCCAGAGAAAACATCAACATCCAATGGGAGCACAATTCAAAACTTTTCTGTGTCTTCCAGGATATCATTTATTTGTAAAGTTTTATACAAATCAGGTTGCCCAGTCTCCTGCCTTTATTTCTAGTCAAAGTAGGAAAAAACAAAACCTGTATGTCATTTCTGTCTTTCTTGGTCAAGAACAGAAAATCATTTTATAACTCAATATATGAACTATTTCAGGCAAGTTATACTTTTAAAATATGATTTTACCCTGTTATTGAAAACTGCCATTTACCATCGGAATTTTTTTTTAAGTCCTCAAATACTGAAATTTAAATTGATGTCTGCAAACTAACTCCATTCAATTACCAAATACTATATCCTTACTTGTCAAAAGCATTTTTACATGCCTATAATAATAATAACAGTGTCCTCTCTACATAGTAGGGTTTTATAGAAAGAAGCGAATTGATAGCAATATGAATCAGAGAGATAAAATAGGAATATCCAGTAGAAATAAAATAGGAATATCCAGTACTCATATCAGTAATCACTTTTTAAAAGTAAGTTCTGTAGTCTTACATTTAGAGAGAGTGAGTTTTAAACTGATTTAGTTATTTAACATTTTAATCTGATATCAGATGCCTTGTTAAAGACCTTTCTGAGTGGTACTCCTACAGACCAAGAAGGAAAGACTGTTCTGTTTTTTTCAAGTGTCCTAATGTATGGCAGATAATTTCCTTTTGAGGGTCCTTACCTTACCCCAAGATAACAGTAATCATATATTTATAATCAGTGATTCTGATTTATCATAACTTTGTTGGTTACGACACTAAACTAATAAAGATGTTCAAGTTCACCCAGTTTTTATATGACCTTCATTCCACTGACTATGCTATGGTAACAGACTGTCAGTATAATCCTGGCCAGTTATCTTCCCTCCTGTATACCACTGTATACTCAGCACCTAAGCAGAGCGTCTGACATAAGCCAGGGAGGTAGTTACTTGAAGGCAGTCAAATAATGGTAAAGAGGGGTAAGCTCTTTAATGTGTAACAATAATAAGCTTTTACATAAATTACAAAAAGGAAACTGGCTGGGGATGACTTAGATCTAATGATACTTTTATTGATTTGCACTACAAACTGTCTCAGTCTGTTCTATTTTTAAAAGTTCTCTTTTATCATAGTTTTAAGGAACAATAGTAGTATGATCATAAATTCTATGGTTTACAGTTCACTATGTTTTTTTCCAACATATATTTTTAAAAACTTTTAAGAAGCTTTCATAAGTATAAATAGAGAGAGAGATAGTAAATATTAATAGGGTGATATTTGTAAATGCCTATTCTGTATGAATTTCTAAATTGGATATAAACATTTTAGAAAAGTCATCTCCTCAAATTCTCCCATTTTGTTCCTATTAAAATGATCAGCAATGGTATAATTTAACTTTTTGTCAAGAATAAAAGATAGCCATAAAAATCTTCGTGATAAGAGCTAGAAAAATGTAGCCAGTTCAATCACATTAAAGAGGGAAAGTGAAGTCACTATGACCAATGATAGTATCAGATCATGATTTATATTAAAAAGACTGTCTCGACTAATGGAATTATCTGCTTGTTTTCCAGTGAATAATCATATGTATTTGGAAGCAGTAGCATCTGCTTTTATATGATAATATATGAAAGCAGGGAAATTAATTTGTCTTTACCCATGTGCTATTAAACATACTAATTGTGGACTCAAAGAATGATGAAACATTTCAAATGAAGTGGTATCAGACCTAAGTTTGCTAATATTATTCATTGCTAGTTTATATATAGGCTATCAAGTACAAGTATAGGAACTGAAACATTTCTTAGGGATTATCTGGGATAGGACTGCTTACACATAATGCCATAAACCAATTACATAGTTATGAAACAGTACTGACTTTGTGATATGACAGAATTAGGCTTGCAATTTATTTATTTTCTGATCTTGGACAAGTTACTTCAACTCTCTACATCTTCTCTCCTCTATAAAAGGTAGAATTTTACTGACTTTGAAGAGAAAGAATTTTACCTAATAGAGGGGATCATCTACTTAAAGAGTGTAAACTACAACCTAACTTGTTATATAATGAAATATGTTTCTTTCTTGCATCCTGCTATTCTTTTCTAAAAAGTATATGAGTTAATGAAAAGTTTTATTTTTTTTATGAAATTTAAACAATTAGACGGAAGATGAAATCAGAATGTACTAATTAAAAGCATACATTTCTTTAAAATAGACCTTCAGAGGTTAATATATATTATCATAAACAATATTGCATAAAAAAACAGCTAATTGATCAAATAATTTAAGGACTTATTTGCTTATTTGATTTTTATGTGATCCCATTTTCTTGGGATTTGTATCCTCTTTATTTAAGATTTATGAAGCCTAAAACCAGAAAAATGAACTGAAAAATGATCAGTCTCTTGTATCTGTAGGGCATGTTTTGGTCAGAGAGTCCTCCTTTTCTGTTCCCTTTGCCTGGATTGTGCTTCCCTCTCACACCTGCCCAATTCCTTTTCTTGCTTTAGGTTTTTACTCAAAAGCCACTTTCCCAGTGAAGTCTTCCGTGTATCATCTTATCTAAAATTTCAACCCGTATCATTTCTCATTGGTTTTCTCCTAAGTACCTGTTGCTGCATATGTTACATTATGTGCTTACTTATCTTAGAGGAAGACCTCATAAAAAGGAAAGAGACTTGGATAATGTAGAGTCAAATTTTGTAACACATAAAGATGGCTAAGGCATTATACAAATATAGGACACAGTTAGATTTGGAAGAAAATAATTACTACTAGGAAGAAACTTCACTAGTCTTGAAACGCAACATAAGAAAGATGGATTTAACAAGAAGATCTTGAGGATGTTAATGGATGGTTGGAGGTAATGAGAATCCAAAACACTAAGAAGACAAGCTTTCTTACGTACTGAATTTATCCGGGAAGATAGACATCTTAAAAGAGAAACTGCCAAAATATGCCAATAATAATTATGTCACTTTAAACAATACTGTAACACTTTTGGTGTTGAATAGATAGCTGCTCATCTAAAGGGCAAAAAATGTACCTTACCCCTCTATTTCAGAATTTCTTAATTAGCTGAAAAATATCTTTAGTTAAGTAATTAAATATACATCTTAAGGATCTGTGTTCTCTTTCATTCTTTCATAATTTAAGGAAACTATACAAATAGAGCTTCAAAATTATTTTTAACCCAGAAAAATATTGTCCTGATGTATTGTAGCTCCTGTGTATTTTATTGGGTTAAATTTAAAAGAAACGCTTTAGATATTTCTATTTTAAACTTTGATAGCATCTGTGCTATGTTGGAGACTTTCTGGCCCCATGATCTCTTTACATGAACATTTATAATTCCTTCTACAGAAATAAAATTGGGCTGTCACAGACATTTCAAAAGTCCAACTCAGATGAATGCTCTGTAACTGAATTTTCTGAACATGAAACATTATCCTTGTGTAACAGCAATACTGAATACACAGTGAGACAATCACAACCAGTTTTAAATGCATATTTTTTCCATCTCAGTTTATATATTCTAGTTTTTTTAATATTAAAAGAAAATAAGTTACTAAGTTATTATGAGGATGACCACTTTGAACATATCTTACCCCGATTTTAATATAACTTTTGTGTGTTCCACTACCTTCAATAAAATGATAACTTAAGATATTTCTGAACATTCTATGGTAGAATGAACATTCTTCTTCCCTTTTATGTTTAAGGATGCAGTAAAGACCAGAGGCTCAGGGAGTACATGTTAGCATTATAGCCACTTGGGTTAAAATTCTGACTTTCTCACTTATTAGTGGCACTACACACTAAATTGTGTCTCACCCTTCCCTGGAAAAAATGTCATATGTTGTAGCCCTAACCCCTAATATGGCTATATTTAGAGACAGGACCTATACGGAGATAAAGGAAGTAACTAAGATTAAATAAGGTAAAAAGGGTGGGTCCCTGATCTTAAAAGATTAGTGTTCTGTAAGAGACACTAGAGCACTCTCTCCCTCGTTCTCTCTGTAATCATGTGAAGACACGACAAGAAGGTGGATGTCTGCAAGCCAGAAGAGAGCTCTGACCAGAAGCCAACCATGCACAGCACCTTGATCTGGGACTTCTAGCTTCCAGAGGTGGCGAGAAACAGATTCCTGTTGTTTCAGACACCCAGCCTGTGGTATTTGTTATGGCACCTTGAGGAGACTAATATAAAGTGGTTTGACTTTCAACAAGTTGTTTTAACATTTCTGTGCTTCAACTTCCACAACTATAAAAAGTATGAAAATGGTACTTACATATTATTAACCACTGTGGGGTTTATTTGTGATAATGTGTTTACAAAGTCTGATACAATATTTGTTCAATGAATGTCATTTATTATAGCTATTTATAGCTACTATTATAAATATATACATAAAATATATATGAAAAGTATAATGTGAGATTGCTATTAATGTAAACATATTTTAGTATGCCCCACACAAAGCATATGTAAATTACAGCTTGACTATAGATAGAAAAACAATGAAAGGTGACAAATCTCACCAACTCTAAATGTAGTTATGGAAACATGAAATATTTAAATCATTGCAACCCATCAATGTAGTTACTGTTTTGTACTGATATCTTCTTTTGATAGTGGATAATTAAGTATGAAACAAGCATGTTTTTAAATAAAGCCAATAAACCCATATTAAAAATAAAATAGAGGATATTTTAATAATAATAAATTTTGTTCTATTTAAACAATTTTCTTAAATAAACAATGTTCTCCTTAAGAGATAATAAAGGGTGATAAGGGAGTTTCATGAGGTAATATGTTTGCTGTTTTCCACCCAATACTCCAGAGTGGAGAAAAGACCCTCCCCTCATCCCAACTAATCAAACATCCTGTTTCTATGTCCCTTGATTGACTGACCTGCACGATTTTTCAGCATCAGATTTGAACATGGAGCTGGAAGAGGCAGGAAGGCAAATATGTAAAAGTAATTTGCTCAGAAAGGTCAGTTAGCCTGTAACTATACTTACTGTAGTGAGCATTTCATAATGTATATAACTGTCAAATCACTATGCTGTAAACCTGAAACTAATATGATTTGTATCTCAATTTGCAGGGAGGGGTGAGATACAGTTTAATTCCTCAATTAAAAACAAAAACAAAAATCAAAGACTTCAGATTTCTTTTGGAGTTTATAGGTTAATCCACTTGTTATACAAAAGATAAGACTAAAGCTTATTGATGGAAGATTTTCCTTAAATCCAGGAGCCAATGCAAGGAAAAGTCTTACACTAGAATTGAGGTGTTCTGATCCAGGAACAATCTTCCAAACACACTGACTTTTTAATTCTTAATTCTTACAATTAGATACATGATAAATTTATCTAGTACCAACAGATAATCAGATGTCATAGGTTAAATATTCCAATGAACACAGAATTTTTTATAAGTTATGGGGAACAATATTTTTTAAAGCTTCAGAATAGTTTAATTCAATAGATCTTTCTGTGATAATGGAAATGTTTTACCTATGTTCTGCCCGATATAGTAACCACAATCTACCTGTGGCTATTAAGAACTTGAATTGTGTCTACTGCAACTAAGGAAATGAATTTTTAATTTAATTTTATTTTAAGTAAATTAAACAAATAATTACCTATGGCTAGTGGCTACTGTATTGGACAGTACAGTTTGATAATTAGAGACAGACTAAATTACCTTAAATAGTTGCTGTACTTCATGGACATTATTAAAAGATTGTGAATGAATATTTACAGTAAAAAGATAGTATTTAGAATATAGTCTTTAGATTTCTGAAAGTCCACATGCTCATAGCTCTATGACTGTACAGAGATATACATAACTATGTACATCAGACTCCTAAAGCAAATAATGGTTCTATACTTGCATGGAAGGATACTAATAAAAGTCTTTAAATGAATGTGTTTTTTTTATTTGTTTTGGGAATGTGTTGAGAATGTTGTTAATAGTTTCACCTTTATAAAAATCCAGGAAATAAATTTTTCATAGGACTTGGTGACAGAAAGAGCCATGAAATGAATAATTTATTCTATGTCTCTCCTTTTTTCTGGCTTCTAGGAAGCTTAATCCAAATTTGCAGCCTATCTTTTAAAATTGAGTAGTCATTGACAACATTTCTAGATAATAAATTTACCACTGGCTTTGAATCTTTTTCCTATTCTTATTTTCACCTGACTTAGCTTTCTCTATTTCTCTTTTTAGAAATACATAATATTTATTTATGTGATGTATATTAACATATTTTACATATATCTTGCTGTACTTTATAAAAGAAAATATACAAATGAGCAATAAGTACATAGAGAGCTCTGAATATCATTAATGATTAGTAACTTACATTTTAAGACCACAGTGAAATGCCACTACACATCTACAATAATGGTGAATATCAAAGAAACATACTCTAACCTGACAAAAACTCCTGGTGAAATCAAGAGTTGACCAAAATGTAGAACAAGAACAATTAAAATTTCCATGCACTCTGGTAGAAGTAGTACATTTGCACGACCACGTTGGAGACCCCTAGCAGAGTTTCCCAAACTGAAGCTGACCATATGCATACTATGAGTCAATAATTCCACCCTGATATATAATTCCAAAAGAAATGCTACATATGTGCACCAAAAGGCATGTCTACTATTTGTAACAGTGACTGAATAGTAACCACTCTATGTTGAAAAATAGTAGAATTGATAAATTATGGTATAGTCATACAAATGATGACTACACAGCAAGGATAATTATTGAAATACTACTACTTAATCTCACAAACATATTGTTGAGTGAATGAAGCCAGAAACAAAACACATACTTTACAAATCCACTTATATGTAGTTCAAAACAAGTGAAGCTAACTTTTGGTGTTAAAGTCAAGTTATGGCTATTTTTGAGGAAGAAAGGAGTAGTGTTTGGGTGTCAGTGAAAGACCTTTGGGGTACTTGTATGCTTTGTTGCCTGACTTGGGAAGTGATTAGGTAATGTACCTCATTTGTGGAAATTCATAGAGACGTATGCTTAAGATTTAAGCGACTGTCTGTATGTGACACATGAAATAAATAATCAAATTTACCTTAAAAATCCCATTATATTGCATATATTTATGTGTCAAAGTCCAAATATTCTTAGGAGAAAGTTGGCAACTAAATATTGAAAAAAGTTAGTGTGAAGTGATAAAGGTTGAAAAGTCTAAGGGAATCATTTTGGCAAGAGCTAAAAGTGCTATTTTTCATCATATAAACTCATTGTGGTATGTGGATGTATGGTACACAATTTAGAGAATATATTGTATAAAGTGAGTTGTGATTTCTTAATATTTTAACACAAGGCTGGTATATTCTATTTAGTACTGAAGAGAAATAAAAACATGAGTAGTAATTTCAAAAATTCAGCTCATAAAACATTAGTTTTTGGTTTTTTAGAATGTTTTTCTACCTTGAAGGTTAAAAGAGAAAACACACCTTACAAATATATCTTTCTTTATGCTGTGAAGCTACTCACAAGGATAATACTTTGTTAGTTAAAAAAATATTCATCTGAAGGAAATCTTTAGCAATTCGATATGGCTATAGTTTGCATATATTATAATTACCTAATATTTGAAACCTCTCTACTGATTTTTTTTTTAACTTTCCCTTTGGCTATATGCCCATTTTTTCTTAAATTGATTTATTAATGTCCAAGGTTGCTTTGCAGTTTTATCCTTTTAGCAATAATAGATGCAATATATCACAAAAACAAATTTTTAAGAGAACATCATTAGAGTGATGTAGCACTAGTAATAAACCCCTTCACACTTGGATGAACTTAAATCAGTTTCTCTTTATTGATTTTTGGTCATAACATAATTTTAAAGTTCAACTCAGTTAATAAAAAAGGATTTGCTCTGGTGTTATGGGCAAAATACTTGTGTTGTAAGTTTCCACTTCATTTGTGGAAGATGGTTACAGTTGTATCATATACGGATCTTGGATAGATAAAGAAATGAGAATATTACTTTATGATAATCTTTATGTATCTTTTCCTCCCCTTTTATTGATGTGAATCCTTCAATAAAGGATAGGATCAGTATTAGGATAGGATCCAAAGACTCCATCAGTGGATGTTTATTTCCTGTTGCCTCCAATTTGTGTGTAAGATGTAAACATTCAGTATCTATCAGATGCACAAATAGTAAATTTGTTTAAATGATTAACTTTAAGCATACCATGAAAACAACTTATTTTTACTAATAATGTAATTTTCTTTAGAATGCTATATGTTATTTCCTTATGTAGGACTGCCAGTCTTAAAAATCAATTAATCTAACTTGTGTTTAACATGATGAATTAAAGACTCTATGAAGAGTCTATATCATTAAGAGAATTAGCATATTTATCCAGAATTAAGTAACTGAATGCATGTAAAAAGGTAAAAAACAGGTTGCATATGAACTCAAGTAAGGAAGTTAACTTCTGATTATTGCTCTTCTTCCTGTGAAGATGTGTCTACCATGAAAAGGGTTCTCATTTCTTCCCCACTGCTACATGACAGATTATAGGAACTACATGATCCTTTGGGCTCACTCAGATATAGTCCACAGCATTTATAAAATTCTCATCTCTTTATCAGTAATTCCTGTCCTTTAGTTTTTTTTAAACAAGGAAACCAATCAGAATGCAAGAGAGCAAGAGTTCACATTATTATAACCTTTTTTCTAATCTATATCTTAAAAAGTAAAATATTTGTAAATTTCTCTTTCTTTTTAAATATGTCATACAATACTCTGCACATATATGTGTTAAGATTCTGCAGATCAAAACATCTGCTCCATTACACAATGAGAACACACTAAAGAGAAAGGTGGTATCAGACAATTAGCAATCAATGGCTTGAGGAAAATTAAAGGACAATCGTATTATATTCTTGGATGACAAAATATAATTTCCATTGACTCTTGATTTTGACAGAAAGAAAGGCAATGGGACCTTGGTCAATTATGTAGCAGCCTAAAAAGAATAAAAGCTATATTTTGGTTTATTTAGAAATAAAAGAGCCCTCTGTGGAGTTGACCCGAGCTGAAACCCAAAATATATATCCCCAACATCTCTCTATCACCACTCATCAAAGCTTGACATCTTTGCAAGTTCAAATGTTACCTGTCCTTTCGATCTTACTTTAAATGTGTTCACTCATTCAACATATATTCATTGACCAGGCATTCTCTATACAAAACTAAGGGATATAATAGGGAAAAAAAAGACAGTGATTTTCCTCCTCAAATAAAAGGGCAGCTAATCTCATTTGAAGCAGAAATGAGGATAATTTCTTAGGATAATAAAACACGTCTATTGAAGGTGGCCAGTGGAAGGTTAGGCAGACAATGGACATCTGAGCATGAATTTTTGAAGGAAAAAGCAGGGAACCATCCCATTTCTCACAGTGATAACCATGTTGTCAGCAGAACATATCAAGTACATTTGGAGATAGTTTAACAGAGCCATTAAAACATAGGCTTCAGAATCTAAAATAACTACTTTTAAATTATATTAAAGATACTTGCCGTGTTGCTGAGCCTAGATAATTTCCTTAAAATACTTACACTTCCTTACCTTAATCTACAAATTTAGACTACTAAGATTTTTGTGAAGATTTAATGAGATATTATGTGTAAAGCATGTAAGTCCTAGAACATAATAAATGTTCAGTAAAGGGTAGGTTTCATCGGCCCCACTTACAACCTAAAAAAATATTTTGGGCCAATATTCATCATGATCACAAAAATGGATTAATATCCACTGGAAATGAGCTGAGAAAATTTTTCTGAAGTCTATTTACTGAATGCCTAATATTATCAGCTTGTCTATATGGCATCATTTGACATGATTATTATCAAAATTAACATTAGGGAAATGAAATAGTTTTCTTCAATCTCAAAGACTAGATTGCTGATAAGAGCTGCTTTAGAAATACTGCCATAAAACCTGTTTTAAGTAGTAAGTAATTATAGAACATAGTTTGAGTTTCAACTGGTAAGAATTTCAGTTCTGTGTGGCTTTAATTAATAACATCTGAAGCACAAATTAATTTTTTTTCTATAGGGAGCCTTATCCAGAAAATCACAGACAATTTAATCCTTCCATAATATGAGAAGGATGATTTTTCTTTTCAAAACTCTAACTCTATTCTTCAAAGCGGAAAACATCCTGGCTACAGCCTTCATCCTTTTGTTTTGTCTGTTTGCTTGTCATTTATAAGGACACTGAGATGGTAAGCCAGTAAGAAAATAGAGGGCAAAGTCAGGTCATGTTCTCATG
The DNA here is from genome assembly GCA_029783875.1 of Phataginus tricuspis. Lineage (NCBI taxonomy): Eukaryota > Metazoa > Chordata > Mammalia > Pholidota > Manidae > Phataginus > Phataginus tricuspis. The sequence goes on from JAQQAC010019064.1 coordinate 3,548,054, forward strand.
AGATTTAAGTCTATGAGAGAACATCTAGAATTAATAATGTGTGAACCTGGAGCTAGTCAACCAGCTAATTGCCTTCAACAGTGTTCATCATTAATCTAGATATTGCCATTCCATTTTAGTTAAATAAAGAATTTTGCACTGGCAAGAGAAGAGACTCTATAGTGTTCATATCTTGCTCAAGGTTGACTGCCATCTTTCACAATAAGCCAGTGACTCATGCTGGTATTGTTAGTTTGGTGACATTTACCCTGGTCATCTAGGTTCATGTGCCTCAAAGAGATGAAAGACCCACACAGATCTCTCGATTTATACTTACTATGTAGAACGAGATGTTCAAAATCCCCAAATATAGCCATATTTAAAAAGAGTAATATTTTAAAAATCCTAACACATTTTTTTAAGTTCATCCAGTTTCCTAAAACATTTATTTTGCAATGTTGTATCCCATTTTTTCAAACACTCAAATGTAGTCATTTAAAACAAACACAAACATGTACCCTCTGTGAAGTGCAGGGAAGAATAGAGTGTGATTCCTGCTAGAATCCATTTCTTTTTGTGATACTAAAAATGTTATAAATTAGTATTATTTTCAGATTTTAAGGAAGAGAGGGAGACTTTACAGAATCATAAACTGTCAGAGTTTAGAAATTATAGTCCAAGGCCCTCAGGTTAAAAACAAACAGAATGGCATTCAAAGAAATTAGGACTTTAAACAAGTCAGTGGTGAAGCTAAGACCATTATTTCTAAGAGGTGACGTGGTCACCTTTATATTGTAATTCCGATACTCACATAATACTTTAAAACTGCTAAACAAGCATGTCGAGATATCTAAATTACAACACTCTCCAATACTCCTCAGTAGATATTATTCAATAACATCAAGATTATTTCTGAAGCAAGTTCATTACTTTGAGACTAACAAATTATACTGTGATTCTAAACAGTGTCCTTTTTGATCACTTTTCCCACCTATGGTTAAATTCAGAATAGCCGTGTTTGAGGAGCAGGGTAAGAATTTAAATCATTCATACTGGCCCTGCCTGCAGCATTCTTCCACCACTTACTGAGGGCCTCCCTAGAAGCTATAAAGAACCAATGCACAACTGTAGCACATACCTCCCATGTCCTGATCATCCATCCTTGAAATTATGCAGCCTTAACTCCTACACCTTATAAACAGTAGTGTGAATCATGTAGGTAGGCGAACTGCTAAAATGAAACACTCTAAGAACAAAACAGAAGCCTGTACATACCCTCCAGTTTTGTCAATGAAAACAGCCTTTTATTACAAAGTGACAGTTTGATAACTTCAAAACTGAGCTTTCATTTCTACAGAATATTTAATTCAGGATGAAAAATATATACTTTTTATCAACTTGTAAAAAAAAATTGGGATTTTTTTCAAATGCATTGCCAGAGGTGAAGGAACCTTCCATGGCAAGAGGAGTTGAAAATGTATTTCAACTACTGCAGTACCTTAAAGATGAAGAAAATAGCTTTAATTTGGGATAATAAATCACTTTTGCAGCACTTCAAAGATCAAGAAACTTGCTTATCAAAACAGAAAATTCAGTCATTCACAATCTACAGTCCTCGGGCAATGAGAACTTCAGTAAAATATTTTTCTCCCTTTATAATGATCAATATTTGGGGGTATATAAATGTATGTATTCATTGAGCCCCTTTCACTTACTATATTTCAGATTTGCCACAAATTCTTCAAAGTTACAGAAGACTGGAATACCTAAATTAAAGCTAAACACGTAAACACACTCTCAAGTGAACACAAACATATCTGAAGAAAAAACTTTTTATTCATCTTTCTGAATAATCAGCATTGCTTTGCCCTAGTTATAAAACCAGAGATTTGGCTTTGTTTCCCAGCCCAAAAGTTAATTCAGAGGTATTTTAGCAGAAGATAATGAACGGTGAAGTTCCTGCGTTAATACATAAAGAGCCATCTGAATTCTGTAGTTTATTTGCAGCTGCCATCTTGTTTGAAATAACAACAAAGAATGTGTTAACAATGATCAACCCCTTCTGCCAAAAGGTCTTTGCATGTACTTTTCCCTCTGGCTGGAAGATGCTTCCCTCCCATGATATCCAATTCTTTCTTCTCGGTAAGGTTTCAGTCAGTTAGTAACTTGTGCGAGGAACCCTTTCTGACCTCCTTTACCAGGCTCGATTATGAACTGTATGTTCTCTACACTTATCCTATTGTTACTGGTTTGACTGATTCATTTTCATCTCACTCCTCCACTGAGGTGAAACACCACGTTTATTTTTGTCAATTTTGTGTCCTGGTTTCTAGCAAAGGATGTGATATGAAAAATTGTTCCATATATTTGCTTTGAAAAATATTAATGATCCAATTCCAGACTTTCTGTTGTCCAGAACCAGTTTTTAGTTGACTTCAATTACCTCTCTACTTGTTAATAACTGAAGGAATAATTGCAGCTCATGCTTTGATTGAACCATGGATCAGGAAACAGAAGTCATTTTTGAGTGACATCCTCTAGTTTGTACTATATACAGTTGGGCATAATAATGAAATTGCTTGGAGTTGATGGGACTGAGGGCCATAGGTCTGTAAAAGCAGTCAGGTGTCAGCTGCTAGAATCAATACAAAAGAGCATATGTTCAAAAGACTCAGGTAGTTATTAACCATTAAATGAATATGTAACTTCAGTTGACATGTAATCCATTCCTTTTGCATCAAAGATATCTTTGCTTAACATTCACAAAAAATGAAAATAAAATACAATGCTATATTTTCCTTTTGGAAAATCCATATAGAAAAAATATAAAACTCGTAACACATAAATAAAAAATCACAGGAAATATTCCTGAAAAAAAATTACGATTAATTCAAAAAAATTTTATTCTTAAATATTTTCATAAAATTCCTTCCTTTCTCAGTTTTCCTCCTCTACTGGAGAGACTCTTAATTTACTATTCTTTTCAGCAATCTGTGACCCTCCTCTCAGCATCAACATTTAATTTTACCTCACCTATGCTTTGATCTATTACCTCTACTTCCTCAACTGAAAATAGTTGTCTATCTCTTAACATCTGCAAAGACTTTTAAATGATATGCAAATTATGAAGGTAGGGGCAGCTTAACTCTTTTGTTCCTAGTTTATACATGCACAGTATCCATAACCACTGTACCAATCGAATAAACAAACAATTATAGCTTTTTTTTTGGTATCATTAATATACAGTTATATGAGCAACACTGTGGTTATTAGACTCCCCCTATTATCAAGTCCCCACCACATACACCATTATAGTCACTGTCCATCAACGTAAGATGGTATAGAGTCACTGCTTGTCTTTGTGCTATACTGCCTTCTCTGTGCCCCCCCATATTATGTGTGCTAATCGTAATGCCCCTTTTTCCCCTTATCCCTCCCTTCCCAAGAAATTCCTAAATAAAAAGAAAATTATGTTTAGTACTTATATAGCTTGTTTCATGTGTGAAAGGTGCAATGTGTGTGCAATAGGTGATCATCTTACATTCCAGAATGCAAAATTCTGAGAACTGTCCTGTGACCTTTTGTTGATTAATTCCCTATTACCAGGGGCATTCACAACAAGCAAAGGTAGAATAAGTTAATACTCAAAATCACCAGGAAACATTTTCAACAATTCTAAACAATTGATGTCTATATATTCTGCTTCTATAAAACTCCCATTCATATTTTTTTAAATTATGTAGTACACAACTTTTAAGTAAAAAATTTACTTTATATGAATTGGAAAAAAATTAGGAAGTCAACTCACTCCAGTCTGGTTTTAGCTCTAATATTCCTCTTGCTCAAGTCACCAATTTTCCTTTGTCAAATCCAATGGATACTTTTCAACTCATATCTTTTTTTAGCAGCATTTAACTCAAACCTACTCTCCTCCTTGATACACTATAGACACAGACTCCTGGCTTTGTGACAACATAATCTCTTGGCTTTTCTTTTTACCCTCATATTTCCACTTTTCCCCTTTTAGGTCCCATTTTAATGTCACTTCTAAGACTTGCCCGATCATCTTAACCTAATATGCATTAGTAAAATCCTGCAGTTCACCTTCATAGTTGTGACTTATATTTTCTAACCTTTTATGTTTTTTGGGGTGTTTATGTGTTTGGCGCTCACTATCCTACCTCTACTAGATAGTAATCTCCGACAGAGGAGAAACTATCTCTATTTTGTTCAGAACGGCCTTGCACATAATTCAAGAATATTTGTTCAATGATTGGTGAATAAATGAATTGACTCCTTTTAGTAACTTCAAAATATCAAAAGCAAAGATGCTTTTGTGGTTTTGTTTTTAAATAGGCTTTTTAAAACAGCAGTTTTAGATTCACAGCAAAATTGAACAGAAGGTACAGAGCTTTCCCATCTAGCCCCCCCGCTCCCCGTTCATAGCCTCCTCCATTACCAATTTCCCTCAGTCAGTGGTACATTTATTAAAAGTGATGAACCTATATTGATATAACATCACCCAAAGAACACAGTTTACATTAAAGTTCATGCTTGGTATCATATATTCCTCTGATACGCTTCCTCCCACCTCCTGCCTCTGGCACATAACCCTTACCCCCAATTTAAAATCACTCTTAAAGGGCTAGGGTTGCAATAATTGGGATATATTGATACTAAACACACACACACACACACATTCATTGTATATCTGAAAATCAAATTTAAGTAGGCATACTTTATTCCCATTTGCTACTTCTGGAAACCCTTAATGTGCTGATTCCATTCACTAGTAAGCCATCTATTTCCCTAAAATAGTGAAAATTTGCCCTGTTTACGAAGCCTAAAACAGCCTAATTTATATAATATTGTTGTTGCTGTTCAGGTATTGTTTCTTTCTTCCTAGTAAGTACTATTTCACAACTCTATAATTACGCTTCCTGAGCCCTTCCCTTAACAATGTCCTTATTACATCAAACTTATCTAATATGTATTTTTATGACATTCTAGACATATATTCCTTGAAGATCCATACCAAAAGTTCATTGTTTCCCACTTTGTCCAACCACACACAAATCCAATTTATGTACAGGCTCTAAGTAGACACACTGTGCGATGATCAGATCCTCAAAATACTGAGGAAATGACCCAGCGGAAGCCACTCTAACTCTATGTTTTTTAAGTGTCATAGTTACCTCAAACTTGTCTGTTACATCTTTTTTCTAGTTTTCCCTTTAAAATGACTCAGTACTTTATTTTTTATGTGATTGATTAATTCTTTGTTAGAAAAATATTTCTCATTACTATTATATGGATAAATCACTGTGATTTGACTTCCAGCTTTTAGCATCCAAAGTAACATTATGACACTTTTAATCCTTTCATTGAAGCATTAGTGCTTGAACTTACTCAAATTAAAGCCAGGGAAATGAATCCTAAGCACTTGCAATAAACCTTCCTTCATTGATTAATTTCCAGCCAACCCAATGATCAATAGACATTAGGCTATAGTAACATAAGACATTTAGCTGTCACATTTCTGTGTTAAATTCACTGAGAAGTATTCAAAATCCTATAAAATATTCATTTCTATACATAAAAGCATTATTTGACATCTAGCATCAAAAAATGTGTAGTAGCAGAATCAGTATGTTTATACAGATTAAATATCAATGCTATCACTTTTGAGTTATTTAAGTACAAATTTACCCCTAATTTAAAAAGCCTGTTCAAGAATCATATCTAATCCTTCTCTTCTCAATCTCCATGAACTTCATTATTGACTTCAAAGTTGAAGTTAAATGTCTCAAGTCAAGCAAAGTCAGTGTCCCATGACTTCATATCTGTTACCCTGTAATTATCAAATAAAGGAATTTTCATTTGAATCTTTAGCTTGACGTTTAGAAATAACTTGGGTGAGATCAACCGAACTATGCTATATTTACTTGGGGTTGGAGATAGAGATGATAAAGCCACCTGTATTTCTGGTATAAATAAAAATGAAACCAAATTAACTTCTGTTTCAAGCTGAGAAAGAAAAGGGAGAGAGACAAATATAATACTCTTCTGCTTACCCATTTACCCTTCACCAAAAAAGGGGGTAGGGTTATTAAATACCTCTGTCATACCAATATCTTAACAACTCTAAATAAACAATTATCCCGTTCCCACCTGCAGAATGGATGAAGCAAGCAACATGCAGCTTAAATAGGTATAAAGAAAGGAAGTAATGGATTTAGTGTTATTACTCTATTTTAATTGTAATCTGGATAAGATGCCAAAAATGGGGGAGCAAATGATGTAACTGAAAACTTACTGGGGAACAAGCCTTTTGATATTTGAAATGATGTTTTGAATTTGCATTTTAAATTTTAAGAATTTGGGTTATCATGCCCTGTTCTTTGTAATGTTGAAAAGAATTCTAACTAGCACAATAATCAATGTCAATCAGAATACAATTTTTTTCTGAATCATTTTTATTAAATTAAACTATAAATTTGCCAACCCACTTATATTTTAGGTCTTTTAGAAGTCACATGAAAATTTTAATATCCCTTTCCTCAGGATTTTAACACATTTTACTATGTGAAAACTTGCATTTTCAATTTTTATAGCTTTTTATTGGAAAAAATTGTAATAGTTCTATTACTAACTCCAACTAACATATCAAGTGAAATTTAACTATTTGAAATAATTTTTTTTACTAATCATTTTAAAGAAAGTGCTAACTTCTTGAGTTTACAAAATTAAGTATATGATTTTTTTTAAACAATACTTTCTTTGCATTTGAAGAGGTAATTTCTTCATTGCTAACATTTACATAAGTTTGAAATAGATAATTTGGCTATAATCTGAAAAGATTCAATCATCACCACGCATGATCTGTAGAAATATGTAATACTACATTGTCAGCCAAAAATAAGTTTGAACAATCTCATGGTGACAAGAAAAGCCAACAAAAATCATTGTAGTATTTTGTTACATGATATGCAAAATATCCTATGTAAGTGAGACTTACATAAAACAATATATCTAATAGATAATTGCATAAAGAAGTTTGAATGAATTAATCGGTATGCATTTCACAATAATGAGAACTTAACATTCAGTATGTTCCTATAGGATACTTTTCTCCCTTTACACCTCTCTTTCTCACACCCTCCTATTTCTTTCTTTTTAGCTTTGAACTATTCCCAAACTTCATGGTTCTTACGGAGGTCGAATTCTAAGATGGCTCCCAAGGTTCCTGCCCACAGTGTCATCCCTGGCATGTGTATGGGTCACATAATTATGATCTAATTTCACTCTCAAAATTGTTATTTTTATTGCTTGTAAAGAGATTTCATAGATGTAATTAATATCTCTAATCAGTTGACTTTGGTTTAATAAAGAGGGAGATTATCTTGGGTGGACCTGACTTAGGCAAGCTCTTTAACAGTCAGAACAATTTAAAGCAGCAAAGATGCTCTTCTGCCGGCCTGGAACTGGCCATGTTGCCAACTGCCTATGGAGGAAGCAACATGGCAAGAGCGTGAGAATGGCCGGTAGGTTCTGAAGGCAGCCCGCAGCTACTGACGACGAAGGAAGCAGGGGCCCTGCTCCTGCAGATGCACTGAACGGAATTCTTCGAACAACCTTAATGAGCTTGGAAGAGCACCTCAGTCTCCAGATGAGAACTCAGCACTGGCTGATATTTTGATTTCAGCCTTGTGAGACTCTGAGCAGAGAGCTCAGCCATGTTGTGCCTGTACCTCTAACCCACAGGAACTGACATAACAAATGTATGTTGTTTTGAGCCATTAAGTTTGTGGCAATTTGTTATTGAGCAACAGAAAACTAATCCAGTCCCAGCGGTATATCAGAGTTGTAGGAAAATGTATTCTCTATTGAAGAAAACATAATTACGTAGTTTAGGAAAATTTACTAATTTAAGCCTACTTATACTCAAGAAAAGCCATAATCACTGATAACCTTATTTGCTGAATGACAGCTATAACTTCATATTAATCTATGTTCAGCAGAACATAAAGTTATTTTAATTGTCTCCTTCATGAGTGTGTTTGAGTTGCTATCATACTCAAAAAGAAGGGAATGGAACATCGAAAGTTTTATTCAGAAAAATCAAGTTTCTAAAATCAGAGAAAAATTTCTAAAATTCCTATCAGGATTCAGATACCTGCAGCAATGACAGGAATCTCATATACTTTCCTTACATTGCTCTTACATTTCCATTAACATGAAACTAGTTCCTACATGGACAAAGGAATCGCTTCTAAGAATATATTTCTATACAGTAAAATGGAGATTACAAGCAGCAATAAGCAGAAATATGAACTTCAACATGGACATAGAAGAAATAATCTATACACTTGGAAAACTGACTCAAAAATTGAGAAAATAGTGATTTCCACATCCTTTTTTGTTGAGTAGAGGGAATATATGACAGTCCCTTCTGTACCATGAGAGGTTAATCTCCCCTGAACAAAGCTTCACTAAATGCATGTCCATCTCAGTATTTCTCTCAGCTTGTAGACGTTCAATGATTAATTTGAATAGTCACTTTATATATCGAGAAACAATTCCTTCAAAATAATAGCTTTATCTCACTCTTTTTCTCCTCATAACCAATGACCACTAATTGAGCATCCAGAGGCTGCAGAGTATCATAAAATAGAAATAAAGAAATACATTACAAGGTAAGTAATAATGTCCTTGAATGGAGCTAAGCAGGGAAAACTATTTCCTTATCTTTAGCTATAAAAAAAACAAATTGTTTTTTATCAACTTGGATTCTTACATGATTAAAGCCTATGGACAAGAGGGAGAGTTTAAATAATGCCCAACAGATTACTGAACACTATTTAAAAAAAAGAAACATGTCTTATGGGAACTTGCTCTGAATGAAAATCAATGCATACTCCCACAGCATAAATAATAATGAGATTTATAGTGATGAAACAGTATGCTTTGGCACTATTCTGTCAGAGACAGAGAGAATTTGTGGCTTTCTGTCAATCAAGCTGAGCTTAAAGGGCATGTCACAATGTTTGGATCATGTTACATAAGTGAAAAGATTATATTTAAGAGAAACAGATATCCCCGATTTGTTTCAATATTCTATAAAACAATATAAAGCATTCTTTTTTATCTCCAACTCTTTGATTTATGTGAATCTCCTTCTGCTGGTTTCTTCACATAAAGCCAGAAATCACCTTAAGGATTTTAAAATAATCAATTTTGGTAAATAATCCTATTTACTTAAAATGTTAAGAAGCACAGACAATAAACTAAAAATAGGGGTGATGTGCATTTTTGGAAGACAACAGAAACAATGTAAATATCGTTGAGGACTTCCAAACACAAAACCTTCACTTATTTGATTTGAACATTATAAAGTGATGAGGCCTTCACAGAAAACTCATTAGTATATACACACTTAGTTATGAGGTATGTTAAAGTATCATATAATGGAGAAGAGAAAAAATGTATAATTAAAATTGCATATTTTCAATAGACTAATGAGCCTTCAATATCTTCCATGGATACTTTAATTCACACTTTCATTCAGAAAGAACATTTTTATGAGGCTGTTGCAGTCATAGCAAGAATTACAATAGTTGACAAAGGTGAAGAAGCAGAAAAAGGAATTTTCATTCTTCAGAACCTATCATGTGTGTGAGACAGTAGATAAAGAGAATATGAGCAAAGATCCCAATAAACCCCACCTAGATGCTACAGTATAATGGCAAGTAAATGGGGTATGAGAGACCAGACATCGGGATAAATAAAAATTCAGACAACCAACCAGATAGTGACCAGACAGTGATATAAGCAATGGCAAACTGCCACAGACACCAGAGCTTTCAAGTAATTCAGTTTTTCTGTAAAGCTTAGAATCACCTAGACAATAAATTTCAACTAACTGTACCAACTAAGTCAAAATTTATCTACATGTGAGGTATGTTGGTAAGTTTGTAATGCCTGTCCCAAAAGACTTAGAATCTCTAGAATTGAACAATATTGACAAAATAGTCGAGGAAGAAAGAGGAGAACAAGACCTGTGTGTTGGTTTGGAAATGGAGTAAATTCGTGTGAAGGTGGAGGAGTGAGAGAAGAAGGAAGGAAGAGAGGGAGGGAGGGAGGCAGAGACCATACAAATATGTGTGACACAAAGGTCAATAACACTACAACTGGGGAACACACAGTCTAATGTGGAAAACAAAATGAGGAAAACCTCAGAAAAGACAATGTAGGGCAATAAAGCTAGGAGAGAGGAAAGCAGGAAGTTCTCTAGAAACAGATAACTAGAGCAACTAACCCAGAAAAAGGTGGAAGAGGGGCTCAGGAATCTCTTCAAATAAAAAATGATGCCTCAGTGGATCTGGATGGATTAAATTTAGAGCTGAGAGGAGACTGGGGATAGTACACTTGGGACAAACGAGGTAGCCCAGGCAGAAGGAACCACATACATAAAAGCTCATATGCTTTTAAGTGAAACCATGGTCTATTCCATTTGGGACTGAAGAATGGGGTGAGTGTGTAGTAGGAATTGTGAACACAGAGATAACGAAGGGCCAGCCCATCAATCCCAGTATTTGACTTTTATAATGAAGGCACAGGAAGTCCTAAAAATACTGTAGTAGGAGAGTGTTACAGTCAAGTTCATTTCGGAGAGCTCTCTCAGGAATTCTCTGTCTTAGAAAGAGTTAAGACTGAAAGGAAGGCTGTAAGGATAGGAATGTTCCAATCGCCCAGGTGATAAATAATGACGGTCTACAAATGATGAGTAGTTCTGAAATGGAAAGGAGGGGAGAGTCTACTATATGCAAAAGAAAGTAAAGTCATGGGATTTAGGGTTTGATTCCATGTGGGAGTGAGAGAAAGAGGTTGAAAATGACTACCATATGCCTGTCTCAAGTCATTGGTGGGAAAATAGTTCATTAAAATGATAAGGAATGCAGAGAAAGAAGTAAGGATTATAGAAAGAGGAAGATTATGATTCTTGGCCAAAGTCCAAAAAAAATGTGACAGAAATGCATAGAATGAACAGATATGGGATGTAACATAAAAGGAACTCTCCATGTGCATAAGCTACACAAATAATACTTTACCCAAAATAAACCATACTGTTTCTACTATCTCACTTGATTCCCAATGGATTTGTGTTCTAAAATAAGCAAAATTTAAATTCAAAATCCAGCTTAATGCCTTTCAGAGACAATTGAGATAAAACATCTTTTTGTTTAAACTACCAAGCTCGTTGTTGAACACCATCACACCAATTATCAAGGACATACCATTTTCAGAATAATTCCTGTTTTTAAGTACTTAAAAAACAGAAAATATGTAATACCCAAATACATGCAGATTTTAAGCAAGTTCCCCTAGTTGAATATTGTACATATGGTTTGCTGACCATATTTTGCAAACCTTGTGTCTAAATAATATGAATTACGCATTCTCATTCAGGTTATCTTTAATCTATCTACCTACCTACCTACCTATCCATCCATCTACTTACCTATCTAAAATGAGGAATCCTATAAAACTGTGTCACTAAAGACAGGCATGGTAAAGACTCCAAGGTCTCAAAAAGCCTGAGAACGGTGAACCCCTGCAACCAAGGAGAAATGATGTACTTACTGTGGAATTTTTAAACTTGACAATGCATAAAATTGGTACCAAATATTCACAAAAGACTGCTGACTTTATTCAAATTCAAGAAACTAATTTATTTTCTCCCACTACTTCAGAAACCTAATTAGGATGTGGGCATCAACAATACTGGGAAAATTTACCAAGATATCTTATTTCCATTATGTGATCTCTCAAAAGTTCACTTTGAGAACTAATTTCACTTTGCTGTTCCTGTACTTTTTTAAAGTCTACTTTTACAGAAAATCAGAGATAGCTGAGCATTAAGCTACAGACAGCTTTTGAAGGAATGATTTAACACCAAGAATCAAAAAAAAAAAAACCTTAGTCATTCCATATAGACAAAACCTTAGGGTGTCCCAGAGAAAAAATCAAGTTTTAAAACCTTTTCACTTTGATTTTCAACCATTTTTAAGTCATTTGTCTGGACTCCTGATGGGCTGATACCTAGAGAGGCCTGAAACTTAAACAAGAAGAGGATCTTTTCCTTCCGTCTTTCATTATTTCAGATTGAAATGGCAAAGTGCCTAGATATTACAGGTAAGGGCCAGAGGCAGCATTAAAATTTTGGCTCTTGTTAAATGCCTTCGAAGAAACCTCTGTTTTCATTAGGAAATAGCAATTACATGGATAATATGGCCTGCCAAGGTTTATTCTGGAGAGGGGAAATGATCCGTCGTGTGGATGTTTTCCTTATGTTTATGTACACTTCTTACATATTAATTCTCATAGAAACATATGATAAAAATTAAGTAGAAATAGTCCAGCACTATATATAGTTGTTTACATGTCCTTATGGTGGTTTTTCACTCCTACTATACCAGTACAATTAATCCTGATATGGATTTATTTATTTAGACAAAATCTTGCAATCCACTCAGACTAAAAAATACTTTGTTCATTTTTGTTTTTGCCTTCATTTTTTATTGAAAAATCGGGGTCATCCTTCAATCTCCTTTCTAAGATCATGTTAAGCAAGGATTATCATAATTTTAATGGTCAATCATACAACTATCAGCAAGACTGTGATGTTTCAGTTTTGTTTTTCTTTTCCCCTAGTCTTCCCATAAATCATGTGAAATGCAATGTGAAGAGTGCTAAGTACCAACACTCTCAGAAATCTTCTTTAGAAGAATAATGGAAAGGAAACTGAATTTGGAGTCTGGGTTTCAAGTGATTTAGCAGTTCAAGAACTTATTAATTAATGACCTTTATTAAATTACTTAACTTCTCTGAGAATTAATTTCTTCAGATACAAATAAGAATCACACCAAATGCCCTGGATCTGACAGGGTTATGTGAAAATTAGAATTTATATCAGAGTGCTCTGTAGAGCATAAATCAGCATCCAAACTATTATCAAGAATATTACCACCCTAATCAGAGTCCTGAAGCTATTTCTGAAGACAATTTTCATCATTTTCAGACTTAACTAGTCAGATTCATAAGCATCTCTTCCTGTCCCTCTGCTGCTTATTGTTTTCAGGCTGTCTGGCTGACCTAAACCATTCAAAGTATTTCCTTGCTGGGAGGCTTGCTCTTATATATAACCTCAGGTTTTCTCTCCACTTAAAAACACAATTCTACTTTACCTGAAGGTTTTTATAATGACAGGGTGGCACATTCCTTCAAACATAAAGAGGTATGAAATAGAAAATTATGCTAATATATAAATATAAAAAACAAACGAAAGGCGAAAGCGTTTTTATCTCCCAGAACTCTAATCCTAAAGGGATTGAATAACAAGCTTTTCAGAGGAGGAAAACCATGTTAAATGGAAAACACTATTACACATGAAGAGGAAAAGTAAAACACAAAGTGAAATGCAGAAGCAACAAGAACATCTAACTAGAGGCTCTAAAATCCAAATTTTAAATAAATAAGACCATCTTGTTAGTTTTGGCCACGATCAGATACCTTCATCTTTCTGAAATGCTTATTATGAAATCTTGAACTGATGTTCTTGGCAACTTGAATATCTTATTTGATATTCCATGGAGGCGGGGTAAAAATAAACAAGAACAGGGCATGAATGTTTGCTTTAAACTGTAACCTAACCATTAAGAAAATTGGCAATGGGGACTTAATGCTTTCTTGAAATTATATATAAAAATGTAATATCTTTCCAGGAAATTACTAGCAATTAAATTTACTTCCAGATAATTAATACAATTAAAGTATTCAAATAGTAGGGGACAGAAAACTTTGGGATTTCATAATGCTATCAAAGGGTAGCAATATGTTTAAAGATAATCGAACAATTTATCTATATTTCTCACTGGTAATGACAGATATGTAGATTGTTATAATATTTTTGGAAAAATAGATTCTAGATTTGCCAGGTGAAGTCATCTATCTAACCCAAAAATTGTGTAACAAAATGTCATCCCACCTTTGCACACCCATCTTCAATTATGAAGAATTCACCACTCCTCAAGGGAGGCCATTTCATTTGCAGTCAACTGTAATTAATATTCAGTCCCTCCTATTACTAGCAAAAATCTTTTTTATCTAAAACTTTCACCCTTGTTGCCTTAAATCTTCAAAGAATTGTCCTTTCCCTCTTGCATATGACAGCCTTCATATTTTTTTTAATAATTTATTTTATTTTAGTATCATTAACCTACAATTACATGGGCAATACCGTGATGATTGAACTCCCCCCATCACCAGGTCCCCCCCACCAACCCCACCACAGTCACTGTCCATCAGCGTAGTGAGATGAGAATCGCTACTTGTCTTCTCTGAGCTGTACAGTACCCCCCGTGCCCCCCCACCCTATGTCTGCCAATCGTAATGCCCCTTTTACCCTCTTATCCCTCCCTTCCCATCCATCTCCCCAGTCCCTTTCCCTTTGGTAACTGTTAGTCCATTCGTGGGTTCTGTGAGTCTGCTGCTGTTTTGTTCCTTCATTTTTTTTTTTTTCTTTGTTCTTATACTCCACATATGAGTGAGATCATTTGGTACTTGTCTTTTTCGGCCTGGCTTATTTCACTGAGCATAATACCCTCTAGCTCCATCCATGTTGTTGCAAATGGTAGGATTTGTTTCTTTCTTATTGCTGCGTAATATTCCATTGTGTATATGTACCACATCTTCTTAATCCATTCATCTACTGATGGGCACTTAGGTTGCTTCCATTTCTTGGCTATTGTAAATAGTGCTGCAATAAACATAGGGGTGCATGTGTCTTTCTCAAACTGGGCTGCTGCATTCTTGGGGTAAATTCCTAGGAGTGGGATTCCTGGGTCAAATGGTATTTCTATTTTGAGTTTTTTGAGGAACCTCCATACTGCTTTCCACAATGGTTGAACTAATTTGCATTCCCACCAGCAATGTAGGAGGGTTCCCCTCTCTCCACATCCTCGCCAACATTTGTTGTTGTTTGTGTTTTGGATGTTGGCCATCCTCACTGGTGTGAGGACAGCCTTCATATTTTTGAAGATATTTCTTCTCTTGGATATTCTCAAAGCTAAATATTTCACTTTTTAAGAATTATTCTTTTTATAACTTGCTAAGAGAGGCCCACACCAACTCAGATCCTCTCTCTGGACAAACTCCAGTTTCAAAACATTTCTTAAAACACAGTGGCTAGAAGTCAGTAGGACATGTCAAGAATATAATATCTGCAATCATAAAATGCCTAGAAGAAAACATAGGGAAAAGACTTCTTGGCATTGGCTTTGGCAATGATTTATTAGATATGGCACCAAATATATAAGTATAAAAGTGAAAATCAACAAATGGGATGACATCAAACTAAAAAGCTTATACCCCACAAGAAACAATCGACAAAATGAAAAGACAACCTATCAACTATGTATCTGATCAGGGGTTAATACCAAAATATATAGGGAGCTTATACAATGTAATAAAAAGCATCCAAATAGTCCAATTTAAAAATGAGCAAAGGAACTGAATAGACATTTCTGCAAAGAATGGTCAACAGGTATTCAAAAAGATGCCCAATATCACTAATCATCAGGGGAAAGAAAATCAAAACCACAATGATTTATCACTTCATACCTGTTAGGATGGTTATTATCAAAATAATGAGAAGATAACAAGAGTTCTCCACAGGATGGAGAAAACGGGAATACTTGTACACCCCTGATGGGAACATAAATTGGTGTGGCATCTATGGAAAACAGTATAGAGGTCCTTCAATTAAATTAAAAATAGAACTTCCATATGACCCAGTAATCCCACTTCTGGGTATATATCCAAAGAAATTGAAATTAGGATCTCAGCAATATCTGTGCTCCCATGTTCACTGCAGCATTATTCACAATAGTCAAGACATGGAAGCACTCTAAGTCACCACTGAGAGATAAATGGATAAAGAAAAAGCAGTATATACATAAAATGGAATATTATTCAGACTTGAAAAAGAAGGAAATCTTGCCACTAAAACATGAATAAACCCAGAGGACAATTTGCTAAGTGAAATCAGACAGACACAGAAGGACAAACACTGTAAGAGATCATGTATATGTGGATTCTTTAAACAGCCAAACTCATAGAGACAGCGAGTAGAAGAGTGGTTGCCAGAGGCAGGGGGGAGGAGAGACAGGGAGGTAGCAGTCAAAGGTTTCAAAGTTTCAGTTATACAAGATGAAAAGACCCCTAGAGATCTACCACACAACATAGGCCCATAGTTAAAAATACTATATTATATCCTTAAAATTTTGCAGAAAGGATAGATCTTACGTAAAGTGTTATCACAAAATAATAATAGGGAGGAGGAGAAGACTTTTGGAGGTGATAGATATGTTTATGGCATAGATTATAGTGATGATTTCATGAGTGTATACTTATCTCCAAACTCATCAAATTGTATTTATTAAGTATGTATGCCTTCTTGTATGTCAATCATACCGCGGTTAAGTGATTTAAAAACAAAAAGAATGAATTGGTCAGTCCAGAGTAGATTTGAATCATCACTTCTTTAAACATTAAATTTGCAAATTTTTACAATACACTGGTAAAATTTTATCATAGTACTTTATAAAATCCCAGCCTTTCACTGTGCATGCCCACAAAATATAAAACAGGTTTTACATCTGTCTGTACCTTTCACCCAATTACGTATAAATGGGTAACAAAATCACCAATCTTAAATTGTACTGGATATGTATGCGAACAGTTCCAAGATTTTACTAACTTACTCATACTTCATTAAGAAACACTTGACACAGGTAATACCCACATCAGCTGATTTTATTTGGCTATTAATACTAGCTATTATCTTAGAAACTCATACTAACACTGTTTTTATCCACAGAGAAATATAATACATTCCACTGTAAATTCTGTTGTTTTTCCCACCACTGGATTCATTGTGGGATTTTTTTCCCCTTGGTAATTGTTTCACTAAGGTATCTTTAGTATTTGTAACCAGACCTTTTAGGTATTTGACATATTGTCTAAAGTAAATCAGTAAATTAATGTATTACATTGGTGATTCTAGCTATTATTTCTATCTATTTTCCATTTAAATATCCACAAAAAAATGACTGTAGGGCCTTGAGCAAAGTCATTTTTTAATCATGTTTTAATTTAGTATACATACAAATTTTCACATGTTGTATGTGAATAGATTAAACACTGTAGTGTAAATGAGGTAATTAAAGATACTGTATGCAATAAAGGTTAAAACTTGACCAGGTCAGATGATATTACTAGAGGTAGAAATAATTATTCTGTGAATGAATAGAAAAATTATTTGAATATGAATATCAAGCCATAAACATTTTTTTACCAAGAAATTTTATATGCTATAGATTAAAATGCAAATTATCATATTGATTTAAAATTTTCAAAGTAAATGAACTTTGATCTCCATTTACTGATAATTTGTTTGTCCCAAAACAAATTTCTCCAGTTACATTTAGTAAAACATCTCTTTTGTTAAAGAATAAAAATTACTGGCAAGTATGATGTCTACAATGGTTTTAGGGTAGATGATCAAACTGTTATGACTTCTAGCTATAATTTAAAAATATACTGCTAAACTTTTACAAAAATTAACCTAGCATAGGTACACAAAAATATTGATGTTGTTTTTTATTTTAAAAATATAGTTATTTAACCCCTATGAAAGGATATTTGGAGTCCAAAAATGACGATGATGAGAATCATAAAAATAAAAATAAAACATTGTATCTCATGTCAAGAAGGCAGTTTCACCATAAAGAAATCAATACAATTAGCCCATAAACTTGTACTTACTATTAGGAATTTCTAGAGGGAAGGTAGGTTAATATTAAGCAGGGTAAAATAAATGAATGCATATTCATAAGTTAAATTTAAAATAACACAATCCTCTTTCAGTTATAAAGTATTACTCTAATTAAAAAAAAACTTGAGAGCTTTACATTGAACTTTCAAATTTTTATTAAAGGTGGCATAGCAAGTTGTAAATTTTAACAGAAGCTGGTATTGGATTTTTTTTTTATCATTTAAATTGTGGCACTACAATTTGGAAGCTGTGCAGCTTGTTACTCCAAGACAAATCTCACCTAAGAGGATATGGCAGCCTTCCACGCTGCGGTCTGATTGCATTAGACCAAGTACGGCTAAAGAAAGAAATATTTTGACAGGGGAGATTGCACTTGAACACATCAAAGTGTCAGTTCAGATATGTGGCATCTGAAAAGCACCCTCCCCTTTTTCCCCATTGCATGAAATTTGCCACCTCTCCTTGTCTCTTCCAGATGGTGTGCTGAGTTCTCTTCAGCTTTATTCCTAGAGAGCTTGAGTTGACATCAATCTGTTATGCCATTTTCTTGTAATACTAATGTGGCTTATTTATCAATGCCAATTAACCAATGGCACAGAACCGGCTCTTCGTTAGCAGCTAATGTAGTTTGGTTTTTTTTTTGAATATTCAAAAAATACTTTAAAGTGCAGTGACCAGATTGGCAAGCCATACATACATCTGGCAGATTATGGCCACTTAGGAGACATCTGACTTATGTAAAGGTGAAAGTGTTTATTTCAAAAGAATGATTAAGCACCATATTTGAATGTTATGATTTCTTTCAGTAGAATGAGGGGAATTCTGTGATATGAGAGGGAATTTAAATCTTTTGTCATAGCAAACTCATGTCTGTCTTAATGGCCTTGTATCACCATGTAAGGAAGAAAATACCCTAACAAGTTTGTGAAGGCTTTCTATTAGTTCTGATGGCATCAACATCAATACACAAAAGATACGTGAAAGCAACCGAATCTGCCACAGTTATACTTATGACTGGATGATTTGTTTT
This sequence comes from Phataginus tricuspis, assembly GCA_029783875.1. Classification (NCBI taxonomy): domain Eukaryota; kingdom Metazoa; phylum Chordata; class Mammalia; order Pholidota; family Manidae; genus Phataginus; species Phataginus tricuspis. The sequence goes on from JAQQAC010019064.1 coordinate 3,566,959, forward strand.
AGAGTGAATATACCATAGAGTAGGACTTGCATGGTAAAGTACCAACAATAATGCCGTGATATTGGCAACAGATTCTCATACACTCATAAATAAGTACATTTTCTGTTTTTTTTAAAAAGAAAAGAAAAATACAGTGATGATTAAAATGCAAGTTGAGAAAGCCTGAAATAGATCGTTTTATCCATTAGAATAGATTCCCAGGATGAATTAGAGGGTCTTCAGTTCTCTTCAAATCCCACCATAAGGAATGTATTTCTAAGATTATTATTTTTCTCTTACAGAGTATTGTAGTTTTCAGACAGTAGTAATTGTAATCACTATTATTACTATAAAAGTCATTGTATGAATTGTGATGAGTACATTTGAGTAATCATACTCAAATCACTTACTTGGGCTCCAGAATTAAGGCAAAAACCCTCTAGATATCAAATGATGCCAACCTATGGAATGAAATAATAGCTTATAGTACCAGATAACCCAGATACAAGCAAGAAAAAGAAAAGAAAAAAAAAAGTCCAGGGCTTCTCATTAGTAATTGGGATTCAATAAGCAGTTATAAAAATGGACTTAATGATCTTTGGTTTGTTCAAGTGGCTTCTTTGTGAACCACATTACATGTTAGAAAAAGCCATGTATATATACTGAAAGTTATAGTTTGAAAACATTAGAATGGAATATGTAATTCACGCTTCTTTAGTGTGAGAATTCTAGTATCAGTATTTTGTCCTATGTCCTTAATACTGATTACGTACACAGTCTTATGGGAAGTGCTAGCAATGTAAAAAACTTATGGTTCTAACAGAATGATAAAAGAAATGCAGGAATGAAGGAGGAGACATAATGAAATTAATGAATAATCAAATATAAATAGTTTTGCATTTATATTATAAGTGTATGAGATTTGTGGAAGAAAACAACTAAATAATGATACAATTTTTTTTGTTTTTTCTACTGTATTATCAACATCACAACTATATCCCTTTTTCACTAGTTTCCAAAGTCTCAGCTAAAAGACTGTGGGTTTTCCTCCAGAATTTGACATAGAATGGGATCCAGCAGTAATGTCTGAGGCATTCTGACAAAACACACAACTGTGATCTTGCCTTTGAAAACTCCACAAGGCAAAATTTGAGACCACATTTAATAAAAAAAAATTAAAAGTGGGGAAGGGGATGCTGAAAAAATAATTTCCATTTAAATTTTGCTTTACAGAAACACAATTCATCCTAACCTGTTTCCACTTCCAAGCTCTGAATAAAGAGGACTAGCAGAAAAGATGTTTCCCAGGCAATCTTATATTTCACCCTGAAGTCTTTTATTTAACCCTCGTAATTTCCCTTTCTCAAACTGTATCACTTCCCTCAGGCTTTAGCACTTCTCTCACCTTGAGTCAAAGTCAAAGAAAATATCTTTTCAAATTTTATCTATCTTTTACAATTTGGTTCAAGTTTTAACTCTTTTAAACCTTCCCTTAGGATCTCAATGACCCCTTTCCATTGACCTCCTATATCTGTCTCACTGTTTATTGGTACTACCTTGTCATTTGTAAGCTTGCACTGTTATATGAGTACTTCAACTATCTGTGCCCTCTCTCCTCTATATTATAACAATTATGTTCTAGCTAGCATTAATTAAGCACTTCCTATGTCTCTGGCACCCATAAGTGATTTACAGACTTTTCCTCATTTAATCCTCACAACAACCCAATAAAGTTGGACCATTATGATCTCCCTTTTATAGATATTAAAGGACCTGCCCAAGGATATACAATGAATGTTGGAGCCAGAAACTGAACTAAGGCCATTTGACTCGAGAGCTATTGTAAAACCTATACTATACTGCAAGAAAAGTCCCACCCAAACCGTCATCTTTCACACGCTTACAGCGGCCTAAACAGTGCAAAGAAAAACTAGGAGCTCAGAAAAGGTCTGTGGAATTCGATCCAAATCTTAGTCAAGAAACTAGAGTTTATTCAACTGGGAAACCTTCTATCCCTGTCAGTCACACAGAGGTAATAATTCAAGGACTTAAGCTACATTAATAAACAATGACTTACCTTATTAAAGAAAACACAACATTGCACAAAGGACTTTCATACAAACTGTACTTCTGTACCTTTGACGTAATAATCCTTACCACTTTCACATGCAAAAAATATACTTTTCTTATATCAGTGGGCAAACCAGTGTTTGGAACTCTCAGATAAATTCACAGTTAGGTTTAGATGGTTAAACATTTTTAACTATCCTATTATGGTTTGGTTATTTGAACATTACTACCTTCTATTTTATCAAAATAGAAAACCTGATAAAATAATAAGACTTGTAAATCTAAAGTTGACAAGGGGAGACAAAGATGACAATTATTAGGGTGCCTGAAAGTAGCAATATTACAGCCTCAGTCACTCTACTTAAGCTGAACATAGAAGGGACAGAAGTAAGTGGAAAGAACGTGCAATAAATTCTTATCAACCATCAAAGTATTGTCTAAGCTCTTAAATGTAATCAGGGATTTAAAAATATTGATTAGACCTTGAGGAATTAAGTAAAGTTTGTATGCAACTACTAACTTGAGCTTTTGTGCCTGGGTACAAGGAAAACTATTGTTGTGTAGAAAGGACAGTAATTAGGCTGATTGATGTCGACTCTCATTTGCCATTGATACAGAATTTGTCAAGTGACCTAACTTCTCACTCTGTGTCCCTTTCTTGCTGCCTCATAAGAGTCTTAGGGAGATAAAAAATGTATAAATTGTAAAATATTATAAATATGCATGTCTGTGTATATTATTAAATATATTATATGGGCTTCAATTGCTCATTGAGTATTGCCACCTTCATGATATATAAAACATCCACTGAGATCACAAGTCTATAAGGTACTTCTGTAAATTAAAATTTCAAAATTCAAATTCAGTGTGATTTAAAAAGAGTCATCCTATTATATTTTTAGGTGTATTTTTTAATTGAAATATAGTTGACATACAATCTTATATTGGTTTCAATTATATAACAGTGATTCAACAGATGCACACACATTATTAAATCTTCACTCCAACTAGTGCAGTTACTATTTGTCAACAGAGAAAGATGTTACAAAACCATTGGCTATATTCTACATGCTGTAATTCCATCCCTGTAACCAACTTATATTATGATTGAGATTTTGTGCCTCTTTATGCCCCTCACACACCCTACCAACCTACCCCAGCCCCTCCCCGTGGCAACTCCTGGTCATTTCTCAGTGTCTGTGAACCTACTGCTGTTTTGTTCATTTCGTTTTGTTTTTAGACTCCAACTATAAGTGAAATCACTATGGTATTTGCCTTTCTTCACCTGGCTTATTTCATTTAGCATAATACCCTCTAGGTTGATCCATGTTGTTGCAAACGGCAGGATTTCTTTCTCTTTATGGCTGAATACTATTCCATTGTGTAAAGAGTCATCCTATTATTATCTTTCAAAATAACTTTTTTAATAAAAGACATACATGCTTATCATAGAAATTTGAAAAACGTCTCAAAAAGATTTTTTTTAATAAGTCATTTATGAGTCCTTTTACTAGTAGTATGCGAGTGTATTTTCTGGAGGGCTTGTGTTTGGTGTGGACACAGATGTGCCAAAACTTTGTAAAATATTGATTATATTGAATATATGAATCGGTATCCTACTTTCCTATTAATGTTACATCACTATTCCCTTTGCTTTTGAATAGTTTTTAAAAATATTTTTAATAATTTCATAGGAGTTGGCTTATGAGAGTGGTAAATGAAGAACTCAAATATCATAAGTAGTCCTTCCCTACAATTTTATCCCAGTGTCACTGAAAGAATGCTTTGGAAAAAACTTGGTAATATTGACAGTACCAATAATAATAAAGCCCATATTTGTTGTAACCTCTTATGATTTATAATATATGACAACAAGAGAAAAATCTTGCCTGAGCCTTAAAAAAAAAAGACTCTTTCAGGAAACTATATCTGGTACCATTATGTCCATTCCTTTTCTTGAGATTTTTTTTTTTGCCATAGATTTAATTACACTGGAAAAAAATGAAATTATATCATAGAAACACAAGTAAGTTCCCTATTATGCAGAAAACATCCTGAGGATCATGTGAAGCCTGATGTCAATTGCTATTTCTAAGAATTTAAGGAAAACCACCACTGTTCTTATCAATATATAAATTTGGATGGTTCTGCCAACCTTTAAACCAGGTCCTTACCTTACCTCGACCATACAGTACAGGCTGTCAAGGAACGAAAAACATCACAGAAAGACTTCTCCTCTTCTTGTATGTTCTGACATACTTTCCCTTCCTTCTGACTGTTTACAAAAGTGTAGTAGGAGAAAATTTCAGAGGCACATAATATATTAAATGGCTTCCATGGCTGAACAAAATGTGGCTGTGACTTTCACAGGATGTAGGCATCTGACTCAACAGGCTTTGCATCTGTCAGTGTTCCTTTGCAAACCTCAAGAGAGCCTTTAAGGTTGAAGAGATGATCCTCTACTAGAGCTGGCTTAGATGTGGGCTTTCTCAAAGAACTCTATAAATGTAGATTAACTGAACTCTCTAGGTCCTTCTCTGAATCTCATGCTCTGAATATGGAAGTGACAGTTCACATGTATCTGCAATATATTACTCAAAGAATTTTAACATAAAAGGACTAATTTATGCTAATAAGACCATTTCAGCAAAGAAGAGAACTGCAAATTGCTTTGTTTTAAAAGCTCAAATTAAGTGGATTAATATTTCATTTTAAACAGCTTGAATGTGGCTACATGACTAATAAATGTGCATGAGGTGAAATATATTCATTTAGTGTACCAGTCGTCTTTAGGAAAAAAATAATAAGGGACTTATCTACATTTTAATAACAGAAGTAAACACTACATTCCATTCACTTGTTAAACAAATATATATTGAACACAATTAAAGGAAAGAGTCACTGAGTTTGTAGGAGATGAAAAGATGAATGAGATATAATCACTGCCCTCAAGTAGCTAAAAGTTAATATGAGAATATAGGGAATACAGACAAAATATAAGATAGGAAGAGATGTCATACGAGGGGAAGCTAAAAAATTAGTGGCGTGCGGAGGATGAGAACTGACAGACAACACTGGAAACAGAAAGGATCTTTTGAAGAAAGTGATATTTGAGCTCGGGATTGAATAGAATTAGAATGTGAAAATGAGAGAAACAAATTCAAGAAGAGAAAACAATAGCAAGAAAGGAACTAGGGGAGGAAATCTTTGCTGTAAATGTAGACAGCACAGTTTCTTTACTTTCTATGTGACTAGATTTCTGCAGGTGCTCAGTATATTCTCACAGGATTTTTCATCTAAGCTCCTTACTCCTCAGTTTACTTTGAAAGAAACCTAGGGAGTAGATGGTTTATAAAGTTTCTTCTGGCTCAAAACTCTTCAAATCTAAATCATTTTTTAAAAAATCACTTTGATTAAATTGTCTAACAAATATTTAAAGATTTTTAGGTATTAGTGAATTCCTAGAAATCAGATTATTCACAATTTGAGAAAAGATAAAATAAAGAGATAATTATTGTGCCACTGCTGTCCATTTAAATTCTGAAGAGCTGTGATGTCTTAGCACATCTTCAAATTACCTGGTGTTGACCACAACCTATGATTGGAGTCTACACTAATGTCTCTAAATAGATATTATTCTGCGGTAGTTTGCATTTGATATTGCAACCATATACCATAATTGTTACTTCTAGTGGAATGATATTTGTTTCTCCTGCCAAAAAATTAGTGTATTGTCATCATTAGAGAGAGCAATGGATTAAACTGTAATTGCCCTTGCTCACCCAACAACAACAAAAAAATAGTGTTTTTATGATTAAACTATTAACATTTCAAAGGAATTTTTTTTTAAGTTTCTTCCACCCATGGGGGTTAAGAAGTCTGTGCTTGAAACTGCCCAATTAATGTTGTCATTTGTAGTATATTTTTTTATTTAAAGAACTAGAAATTAGTACGGTGAAATTATGTTCTCCTCCTGTTCCCCTTACATCTATGCAAGTACTATAAAAATCTGTTATTTCGGTCATAAATTTTAAGGGTGGTGTATAGAAAATAGCACTCCAGAATGACAACTCTTTTAACACAAATGACTCTAAGCTATTAGTTTTCTTTTCTTTTCTTTTTTTCCAATTCTTACAAGTTCATTTGTAATGTGTTTTCTATTTCATCATTTGTTGGCAGCTGGTATTTGTCTCAGCTACCAATGTTTCTACCTGTGAAAGATAATCTCTACACATGTCTATTAATTTACACTTCGAAATGCATATGGGCTTTGAAAGCTTATGTACTTGTGAAAAAAAAATGTATAATTAGTCCTAAGGGAACTGTTATATAAAGTGCTCTATATTTCTCTCAGTGACTTTCTTATATAAATGTTGGCTGCTCAGGAACCTCCTTATTTGCTTTTTTATTTATACTCTGTTCTAGATGGATGAGATTGTCAAATACTTAAACGTCAGCCTACTGAGAGTAAAATTATATATTGAATTAGGACATCATGATTTGTTTCAGAAAACAGCAGATAAATGTAAAATGATGCAATCTGAATTGATGATATTCAAATGACATTCAAACTAAATTCATGCAGTCATTTATTCTTTGTTATTAGACAAGTAGTATCTGAATGAATTAAGTCATCTTCCCTTCATGCTCTAGCCAGCGCACACACTAGCAGCCCTATAACTTTTTGTTTCTGTTTGTTTCTATTCAAAAAAATAATAAGCTTATGATGTTAAAATAAATACAAAACTATCCATTCAGAAAGGTTTAAAGTAAAAAAGGAAAAGCCCCATCCCCCAGCTCTCTCATCTTCATTTCACAAAATTAAACATTACTGGCACAACATACTTTTTAAAAAGATTTTGACAAATAGTTGTATAACTTTCAGATACTGATTGAGACATTTTGAAAGAGGGAGAATTTTTTAAATTCTGGACTATAATTATGGAGTTAGTTTATCTATCAGATACAGTCTATGACTAACAACAGCAGCTCGGCTTCAAGTTGGTGGATATAAAGTTTTTCCAAATTTTCTTAGTTCAAGAGTTGTTATTCTGTAGAGGGCATATATGACTCAATTTAAAACTTCTTTATATTTTTAATTCCAATAAGGAAGTCAATTTCTATTCAGGAAGAATTACATATGGTTTACTGTTTCATTTTCAAAAGTGCTTTCCAGTAGTTTATTGAAAACTAACATACTAGTCTATGAGGTTAAAAGTGTTCAGTACTTGTTCATTCATTTGATAAATATTTATCATGTACTTAATTTGCACCAGATATTATTCTAAGTACTTGGAAAACAGCGGGGAACAGCCAGAAAAACAAACAAACAAACAAAAAACCCTTCCCTCAAATAGCTCATCTCCTAGTGGGAAGAGAAAAAAGACTAGGTAAGCAAGTAAAATACATAAGATGTTTGACAGTTGTGTGGAAGGGGGAAAAAATAAAATGCAAGGAGGACAAGTAGTGTCAAGTAAGTTATACTTTTTGATTGGATTGGGTGGGAAAAATTACTCTCTACACACAATTTTTTATTGGAAAGTTAAGATAAGTACTTGTTTGGAGGACTTTTGAGAAATTATATGAAAAAGTGAGAGAGAGAGCCACTTTGATATACAAGAGAAGCCTATTCAGGCAGAAGGGCCAGCAAATGCAGAAGTCCTGAGGAAGGAGTGCACCTGATATGTTCTAGGTGTCAAAAGGTCAGTGTTGCAGGAGAGAAGCAAGGAAGGAAGACATGGTAGGAGACGAGGTCGGAAAAGTGACGGGAATCAGAACATGTAGTCTTTTGTGTATCTACTGTTAGCTTTCAATCAAAGAGATAAAGGAAGCCATGGGAAATTTTTAGCAGAAGAATGTCACAGTCTGATCTACATCTTAATACTTTTATTATTATTATTATTATTATTAAGTATAGACTAAGAAGGTGTCAAGGGTAGGAGTAAGGAACCAGATAGAAGGCATTACTACAATCCAAGAAAGAGAGAAGGATGGCTCTTTCCAGCATGGCGACAATGGAGGTTTTGAGATGTGGTTGGATTCTAGATATACTTTGAAGAATAGAACCTCAAAATCATTGATATTTGGATGTCAGCTCTGACAGAAAGAAGTCAAGGGTAACTCCTAGACATTTGGTGTGAGCAACTCGGAGATTTAGCTTCTATTTACTGAGATAAGGTATACATTTGCAAGTCCTCAACATATAGTATTAAATAAATCATGACAGATTACAGATAGAGAAAAAGACACTCTAAACTCAGCCCTATCAGGTATGCTTACGTTTGGAGGTAAAGGGGTGAGGACAAACGGACAGATGAGAACGAAAAGACCAGGAAGGTAGAAACAAAAATCATCATGAAAGCCAAGTTAGAGAGTGTTTCAAGAAGAGTCTGGCCCTCTGTGTGAAACACTGCTGGTAGATTAGGTAAAATGAAAATTTAAACCTGTGTGTGTAATATGGAAGTCATTTTTGACCTTGGTTAAGAGATGTTTTGATAAGACAGTAAGTTCAAATGTCTGACTGGACTGTTTTCAAGAAGATGAAGGAGAAAAACTGGAGAAAGGCAAATTTAGCCATACTTCTAAGAAGTACTTTTTCTTATAAAGGAAAGAGAAAACAGGGTGGTAGCCAGAGGAAGAAAGTGGGGTCCAAATAAGGTTTATTTTTAGAGCTAAGAGAAATAACAATATGCTTGTATTCTGATGGCACATCAGAGAGACTTGTAAGACTAATGTCTTCGAGAAAGTGAGAGTAGATGGCATTAGACTTATTCACATAGTTCATCTATAATAACAGGACAGAAGATAGCAAGCAGGAGCACAGATGACAATAAGTGTGTAAGTGTGAAGGTGGGGGCTTCTTCAAAAATATAGGTTGTCAAATTGAAAAGGTGAAAGGTGGCACATTTCTCTACGGTATCATCTAAAAACATTAGACACTCATATATGTAATCATAAAATACATTAATACAAGTGAGCATCTTATGAGACAATTTGCATAACATCACTTACATTTCTTCTGATCCATGACAGTTTGACATCTACATCCTATGTTTTCATTGAAAAAGTCTTCAGTTATACATTACATGCTTCATTAGCTTACTTTCCTTAGAATCAGAATGTCTGAGGACTTACTCTATTTAATGTGAATAAACATCATCTGATCAGAGTTGCCAAAGTGGTACCACATTATTTCTAACAGTTCCAGGACCCATTTACTAATGTGTTAAATTAAAACTGGGTACAAGCTTCCTCTGAATCCTCTTATTTTGTGTCCGGGTCCAAGAAAATAATAAATGTGAGGCAGGATTGGAGCTGTAACTAAAAGAAAAGTTATTTAACAATGCTGAAGTAAATAGGGTGGGGGGGGCACGGGGGGACTGTACAGCTCAGAGAAGACAAGTAGTGATTCTCATCTCACTACACTGATGGACAGTGACTGTAGTAGGGTTGGTAGGGGGGACCTGATGAAGGGGGTAGTTTAATCATCACAATATTGCTCATGTAATTGTAGGTTGATACTAAAATAAAATAAATTGTAAAAAAAAAAAACAACAATGCTGAAGTAAATAAAAACTGAACATCTTCAAATTCTGTTCGGTAGTTGTGATAAAATGTGAAAAAGCATGACTGAATTCTAGTGCATTCTTCATCTTGTAAGTTCTTCAATATATACATTAAATGTTTTAATGCATCTTCCATTAAAAAAACTTATATTAAGTAAATATGCTCTCTTCATTAAAAGCCAATGCTTTTCAAATTTTCATGTATATGGCAATCACCTGGAATCTTATTAAAGTGCAGATTCTGATTTAATAGGTCTGAAGTGGGACTTATAATTCTCCATTTTTAAAAAGTCTCAGGTAATGCCCATTGCTGCAGGTTAGCAGAGAACACTTGGAGTAACAAGGATCTAAATGACTGTGTCTTTCAGCCTTTGTACAGAAGTTGAAATAATAAATTAGTTATCGCACACCTAATTGTTTTGATTTTCCTTTAAAAAACTTAGAATTAAGTAGGATTGTTAAACAAATTTTACTAGATTATAGATATGTATATTTGTGGAAAAGTTTACCAATATATACATACAATTTAAAAGCCTCTTTAACATGTTACAGTCTCTACTTAAAAACAAACAAAATTCATAACAATTCCTCAGTGCAAAATGATTTATTCCATATTTTATTTATCCGACTATTGCCTGCAGCACATAGCCTAATTTCACACCAATCCACTCATTAAATAACAAAATTAAAGGAATGGTGATTCAGTTAAAATGCACGCATCTATGTTGGATCTGACACACAGATCACACTGCAAAGGAAACAAACAAAACAAATAGTGTTATTTAAAATTGCAATCCTATAATAAGTGGCAATAAATGTTTTGCTATGACTCGCTGTGCTGTTTTTCCCACACCTGCTCCCACTGCCAGGTTAGACTGGCTCAATCTGCTCTACTGTGCTATCACAATCATTTGAACAAACCCCCTCAGGGCAGCAATATCCAGGCAGCCAGGGCTGTCTCAGAAGAGCTCCTGACACAATTTCCCATGAATTTTTAATTTTGTTTATGTACATTAAAAGCATGGTATAAAAAAATACAGCATACTACTGATAGGAAAACTTTCTAACTGGTTATAAAGCACTAATATCTCCAAATTATTAAAATTCAGGGCTCACAGTGTTTATGTATTAAAAGAGGGTTAGGGATATATCGTAAAGGTCTGATTTCAGAAGAATTATCATCATCAAGAGTCATTGCTAAAAACCACCCTAACAATTTGAGACTCACATAAAAAGTTGTACAGTAAACATTTTGTCTTATTTTGTTAGTGAAAGAGGTACTCTCTGAGAATCTAATTTTATTAGGGCATTCAGATATTACTTAAGAGCTCAGGAAAGAGTAATTCATTCTACTTTAGATCATTCATGGTTATGAGGGCTACATCTTAATCCACCTTTACACACACACACACACACACACACACACACACACATCATACACATAAATTCTATTGCATTAAAAGAGGTAAAATAAAGAATTCAATATTTCATATTTTAAACATACATCCTCCTCATTGTTTTACATTAGTGTACTCATGAAAATAATATCACTAACTGTCATCATTAAGATAATAATGTAATAAAAGTAATGTTTTATTACAATGACTAAAAAGGCCACTCTCCAGAAGGTTAAAAATATATGTATATATACTAGATATATATTGTATATACATACACACACAAGAAAGTCAATAATTCTGGTGGGGGTGGAGAAGTCATCCACTTTTTAAATTAAGTGGCTAATTCAGCAAGTTTTTATTTTCTACCTAAGATAACTCCATTTTTTCCTATAATGTTTTGCTATGAAGGGCACAGTTTATTTAACCTGCCAATTATTTCTATTATACAAATAAGTAACCTAGGGCAAATATATCAATAAAATACTTTTGTACTATTAAGGCAAAATGTACTGTCAGGTCATGGTGCAAGATATATTTAAGAACTTATTAACTCTTCCAAATTACAAGTATGTACATATAGAATACTTCGTCTCACTTAATGTAGACTGTGCTTATTTATTTCATGCAAGAGAGCATTGATTCTTTTTCACACATTATCTCATTTGATTCTCATAGCAACTTTCATAAAATGAATGAAAAATTGCTGAGTTGAATAATATGCCTTATCATCATCATCATCTTATTTTTTAAGGAATGATATCAGGTGCTTCTTGTTTGGCCATAGTCAGTTAGGTCAAGAAAAAATTAGTTAAATGGTCAGAAACAAAGGATTGCTGGTGAGTGTGTCAATATGGGAATAAGAAAGTGAAGAAAGGTATGTGCATTCCTTTGGAAATCTCTTCCAGAAATGGAAAGAAGGCAAGTTATCATTAAACACTCATGGATGACCTACGTGAATTAAGTACCATGTTTCCTGCTTCATTTAGTTTACCTGACAATGCTCTGATGTTGCTATTGTTGTAGATGAGCAAAGTGGTTAAAATTTCTGGAACTTAGTGCTTATGGTACTAAAATTTTAGTAAATTTCATTTCTTAGATAAAAGTTGTTTTATCTAACATATGCTCATGTTGTACATGAAAACAGACACAGAGAGTGTCAGTCATCTATTATCACCTCTGGGCTAGTGTATGATAGAGCCAGGACTCCAACTTGGGTCCACACAACTCCAAAGCTTAAGTATTTCCCATAGCTGGATGAAATGAATGAGCTAATAAATTTTCCAGATAAAATCTTGTCACAGGCTAAACAAATACCACAAAATGTTACAGTATGTGTGTGGAGAACAACAGGAATCTGTAGTAACTAACCAGTATGCTAACGACTTTATTCCACAACTTGTGGACTCCTGAAAGACTAAAACAGACAAATTTGGTTTCCAGTTAAAGATCAGGATCAATTTTTGTTATCCCTTATATGATACGGACTCCTAGATAAGTTTGGATTTCATGATTGCTTTGCTCGCAAGGTTTGAAAATTCTGAGTTAGTGTTTACTTTTTCTGAGTTGAGGTCAAGATTTTTCAATAATTGATAGAATTTTAACAAACAATCCTTAATAAGACCAACACAGATATTCTATTATTTATTTAGTAGTTCTATTGTTTAATATTTAGTTTCTACAATTTTAGAAACCAAACTTCAACTCCCATTTTCCAGTTCTTCAAAAGCATATATGTCTTGATATGTCAATAAAAAAGAAAGTATATATTTCTATATCCCTGCAAGGAACTTTTATCTAAGAATAAAAATTTACTAAAATTTCAGTACCATAAGCACTAAGACCCAGAAATTTTAACTACTTTGCTCAATGTTGTTTAAACAATCAAGAAATTGCTAGGAATTCATTCTAAATGCGATGTCATGCTCCAGACATAAAATTCAATTATCTTAATGAAGCAAACAAACTTCTTTGCACTTTGTAATATGTATATATTATCTACTGTGGTAATCTGGGAAGAAATAAATAAAGTTCCCACTTATAAACAGAATCTCATTAAATGCATGAATATGTGCAAAAAATGTGAAGAAAGCATGGTCTGGTGATTAAGAGACTGGGATTGTAACTCAATAAAAATGGCCTCCAATCTGTCATTAACTCAAGTATTTGTCCTTGAGAAAATATCCTCACTATTACACAAGCCATCAATTCATCCTGCTATTAAAAGATATTTAACAATGAATTCTGGTGTTTGGAATGTGCTTGAAAATATTTCAAAACCCTAGTGTATGAATTATGGTATACAAAATTGTTTATAGGGAATGTTAGCATAACATATTTAAAATTAAGTGTACAGTTATGATTCTTTCCCTATTCTTAATAAAAAGTAAATTTCTTCTAAATTTTAAGGGTTTTTAATACCACGAGTCTTGGACAATTTTACTTACTATTTGCACAATAATATCTTTATGTTTTATTCTTTTACAAAACTTTCATTAAAGACTCCTCTTTAGTTACATTAGCAAAAACAATTCTGGTCTGTTACATGTTTCCTGTTGCTGAGTCCTGAGGTAAAATAAAGGCCCTGATGTTTTGGGTTTGAGGGAGGGTATGTATGGCTGACCACAAAAATAAATAAATAAAATAAAATAAATCATCAACAAGCCAAGCAAAATACTTGCTATTTTCTCTTCAAAAGTAACTAAGTTTAAATAGAACACTGGGACTTACCCAGTAAACACTGCCTAAGTAGTATAATCTAGTTCAAGAAAGGTGTTTCTGGAAATTACTTAGCTGGCACACAAATAATGCTGCAACCTGCATTTCAAACACCTTTTGTCTCAGTGCACCTAAAATTCATGAATTGGCATATACAATTTTGATGAATACTAAAAGCTTTTATATTTTCCATTTAATTTATTACACACCTTGCCTATGCCTCAAACAATTGCCTGAGATAAAACTGTAAGTAAACCAAAAAAGTCAAGAAACAAAATAGGACTCAAAGTCTATTGATATCTTCACCTTACCATGAAATGCCTCTAATAAATAAATAATATGGGTTTATAAATGGATAGCAGAATGTCCACTGCAGCATTTAGGAAGTATGTATATACATACACACACACACACACACACACACACACACACACACACACACATATATATAGTTGTTTACTATAAAGTTATTTCAACTTTTATATAAAAATTTCAAAGTAAAATATTAAAAAAATAGAAACCAATTAATGCCCTTTATCAGATCATTAAACGCTATGTAATATACAAATGTCAATATTATCTTGAGCATTTGTTATTTTCTTTGAAAATCGGATATTAAGTAACCAACTATAAGAAAAATTCACAGAAATCTATTAATCAACACTTCCTCTTTCCACCTCATAAATTATACTTCAAAATCTACTCTGGAACAAGTACTCGGAAAGCCCATAGGCACCCTCATAACACATACACACATGCACACACACAGTTTAAGTTAAAAAATTCCAGGTACAGCCCATTAAATGCTCTGACCCAAACCTAAGAAAGCAGCACTTGTTTAAACAATGACCTCTATTCCTATTGCTGAAAATTAATGAGTTGATCATGTGAATATATTTATTGGAAAGAAGAAATAAGGACATGAATATGGATATATTGCTTTAAAAATACAACATATATTGCATAAGTGAAAAAAACAAATTCATTCAGCTGGTACACAAATGAAAACACAAAATATTTTTATTGATTAACAATATAAATATTTAGTGAATTCCAATTTTTAGAAATTAGAAAAATAAAGGAAGACAGTAGTCCAGGATTTTTAATTTAAGCACCTTTTGTTCAGTGGCACAAAATTAATATTACTATTCCTCTATTATAAGTTTTTATTTCTAAATGGCACAATTTAAATCAATGGGAAGAATAACAAAGTAAGAAATACTTCTGATACACATATATGGAGGGAAAAGTGCCTTATAGAATGTCCACTTAAAATAGGTAACAGAAAACTAAAATTTGACTTATTTTTAAATCAAACTATCTGGCAAATGGTGTATGGGGATATGGTGTGCTAGGGAAACAAGCCAAATACCCAGAGACCGAAAGGATACTCACAGAGCAAGAAACAAGAAAAAAAAAGAGATGAGAATGAGAAAAAATAAATGATGAGCTTAATTTGTTCCTACTATTTAAAATTAGTGAGGTTTTATACCTGACGGACTATAGATTATTTGAGTTGGGGAAAAATTATGATCAAAGTTTGAACCATATTTTGTTTTCTGCAAACTCACAGAGGACAAAAATTCAGTGTGCAGCAGTAGCTTCCTTTAGTGTTACTTAACCATTGCGTGCATGATGTCATCAAGTTTGGTAATTAATGGGAAGAAAGGAGGCTCCCTACTTTGAATTGTTTGTGTAATGGCTTCAAGTAGTTATTTGAAGAAAAAGGTGACAGAGAAATTCTTATTTTGGAAGAAATGAAAGTTGCAAATTAAGGCCTAGATACGGATGGGGTTAAATTCAAAGTATACATAATGAAAATCAGAGCAGACTCAATTTGGAACCAGAAAAAGAAATTCTGGGTTCTAATCCTGACTTTGCCTTGGTTAAAGCACATCTCTTTGAAAATACTTCCACCTTTGCAAAATGAGTCCTTTGTTCTGCCTGAATATTCTCAAGAACCTGTCTGCATGCAAAATTTCAGGTTTCTATGGTATCAAAATACTTGGAATGCTTTTATTTATGACCAAGATGTTGCTTGATTTTACAAATTATATAAAAGGATATATTTTGTGAAATGCAGAGATAATGGAAAAAATAAAGACAGAAATCAAATGGAAAGGAAATGAGATCTTCCCAATGGGTTAAAATCCAGATGATAATGAGCAATTTATGAAGATCACTCTTACATAGGATTGAGTAAAGCAAGTTTGAATGGAAAGATAAGGACAAAAAAAGTTCACATCTGTGTCATTTCTGTATTCCTAAAAAAAATCCATTTATGAAAATATAAAGGCATTACCAAATAGAATCCAAACTACTGTTTTCTTTATATAAAATAAATTAAAATAATATCCAGTAATTCTGGTCAAAGGCTAACCATGGAAAAGGAGAAATAGACATGAAAGACAATCTACATACACATGATGACTGGGTTTGTGAGGGATATAAAGCTTTTCAGTGTTCAGATGATTTAATGATTTAGAGAAGAAGGGTACCGATTTAGAGAAGAAGCTTCACAAGAGCTTTGTGTTTTAATCTCATCTTGCAAGAGATAAAAGTTATTTTAAAATACTTGTATTTTCTAAGTTGGATTTTGTTTTTATAGAAGAAAAGATAAAAGCAAAAATGGATTCTGTTTTTTTGAGATTTGAAGCTTATTATAAGATGTGAGGGATCTCTTTAAGAAACAGAGTATAAAATTAAATTTACAAAATGAGGTACAAATGTAAATATTTCTTTATAATGAGAAGGTAAATCACAACAAATTCTTTATTTTTATAAATCTGACAAATACCAAAAATACATATCCCACAACAGAACAGAATATCTTTCATTATTGATTGATACAGCTCTATATTTTTTTACTGTTTTTTGGCTAGGTACTCTGATTACCTCTTCAAATGACAAAGGTTCTGCAAAAATAATGTTTTGCAGAAAATATGAAGGGATAATTCAGATATTCCTTTCTCATCTAGAGAGTTTTATAAGTTTCTTTTAACATCACAACCCATTATTGGCAATGCTATGTAAATTGTTAGTACCACTGTCAAACTTGTTTTCAAAGATGTTTGTCAAAGATGTTTTCCATATGAGCTGCATGATTCAGAATTTTCCATAGACTAATTTCTGGCTCTACACATTCCAAGCCTTGTTTCTTCTCCACAACCCACATATATGCATAGCTATGCACCATCATGCATATGAATAATCCTCTGACACCTTTGGTCTTGCACTCTTCTATTATGAAGGGTTGTTTTGTGGATGGAAAATCAGAATGGAAAGTGAGAGTAATATTAATTTTCAATTGCAAATTTAAAAAAAATCATATGATTATGTGAACCCATTACTAGGGCCCCCTCATGGCTTTGAAAAGAAAGCAACTTGAAAAGAAAGTTTATTTAGTGTCTCAGTCAACCTGCCTCTGAGTACAAGTAGCTTTAGATAGGGTAACAAACAGAAAGAGTAAAACACAAATTCAATTTAGAGCCATATAAGGGTGTGAAGTGCAGGGTGAAGCTGGAGGCACAGAATCATACATTTTGCTATTCTATTTCTCCCTGTTAACTCTGAAACACAATGACTAAAAGGAGAATATGTTAGTCATCACTTATATCCAAAGGTAAGCCTGAAACTATATTCTCATCAAAGAAGAAATAAATTAATACTCCAGAAATATCCTGGCTAATCATGGCTATTTGCAATTACTAGCTGAATAGTGTTCCCTCCAAATTCATGTGCGCTTACTTGGAATAAGGGTTTTTGTAGATTTCAATAAGGTAAAGATCAAGAGAAGACCACAAAAAGCATTAGGGTGGGCCCTAAATCCAGTGAAAGTGTCCTCATAAGAAAGAAAAAGGGAAAACAAGGGACTTAGAGAAGAAGGTGATGTGAAGCTAAAGGCAAAGATTGGAGCAGTATGTGTGTCTCCAAGCCAAGTAATGCCAAGATTTGCCAGCAATCACCAGGAACTGCAGAAGTGTGTGGCAACATCCACCTGAGCGCTTCCACAGGAACCAACCTTGCTGACATCCGGATTTGGGACTTCTGGCTTCCAGGACTAAGAGAATAAATTATTGTTTTAAGCCACTCTGGTTGTAATTTGTTATGGCAGCACTGGGAAAGTAACAAACTATCTTTACATAGAAACAGCTCCAAAATGGTTACTATGATAGTGGATTTATGAATTGTATGCTTATATGCTTATAGATTCAGGGAATAAAAGAGTCCCTCATAGGATATAGCAAAAATATTTCCAAGGAGTATTGCCAAGCCCTAAATTGTGTTCCAGCAGTCCCCCTAAAGGTAGGAGTGTGTTAAATGACCAAGCAATTGAGACTATCAAAAAGGAAAATAACTGATGTATTATTTCTGAGAAAAGCTAATGATTTTATAAAAGTAAATTGCTTTTCTATGGCAATACTATAAAAACATTATAATAGAATTTTACATGACTTAATATTATTCTCTAATTTTCAAAATCTTTTAATGTCCCATAATAAATGTTACAAAGACACATTAACTGAATCACCTCTCCATATTGCCTTTTTTTCATAATTGTATTGTCTTACCTTCTCTGTTTTTACTTTGCATTTCAGTATCTTAATAATCACTTCTGAGACGTCACTGTAATTGTTAGACCTTTTATTGGTTAATAAATATCTATGCTTGTCTACCTGCTAAATATTAAGGTCTGAGAGTTCAGTGATCAGGTTCTGTGCAACTTTTTCTTTGCCCACAATGCCTGGCATATTGCTGAATATCTCTTAGATATACAGTAGATGCTTACTAACTTGAGGTTAGTTACTCTAATTTGTTACACTACTAATAATGTTAGTATCTCTGCAGAAGGGCACTCAGTTTCAGAATCCCCTCAACTGTGAAGAACTACAGAGTAATCCATTTGAGAGTATTTGCCTTCATGTTAGCTCAAAATTAAATCCATATGTAATTTGTTTATATAGGGTTCTATGGCTATGCTTGTGCTTTACCTTTCTTCAAGGCAAAAACTCTAGTTGGTCATATTTAACTGTGTTGGGGGAAGGCTAAGGAAAAGCTCTTCATTAACATATCCTCAGTAATTACCAAAGGCACAGAGACACATCTCATTTCTACCCTGCCATTATGCTCACCGTTCTGGAAAATGGGATTGGGCCAAGTGGAACTGTCCCAATCACATGCACTGTTTATTCTTGGAAGGAGAATCACACAGGGTGCTCTATGGACAAGGAGTCTGTGTCCCTTACGATTCTCCCATGGACAATTGTCACAGGCTCCTGGTCACAATGATCAAGACGGGTTTATCACTATGCATTTTCAGTCAGCTTTAAAATATCATGATTGCATTAAGGATGTTATTTAACAAAAGAGTGTTTTTCAACTATTAAACACATAAGTTTTATAAAATAGAAATTAGCTCTCATGTTACATTTTATTCATCCATCTGAGGTAAGAAAAAATCTGAAAATTATGTATAGAATATTTTCATACTCAAATCTTTATTAAAAAAAAACAGATAGGCAATATAAAAGTAGCCTCAGTAAATCACTATGTAAGTTACCATTAGAAAGGTATCTCCAGGCTCATTATAAACTTTATGGCTCGAGTACACAAACTCAGGGTGGCTCTTGGTGGTAATGTTCCCTTTATCATTTTTCCACTTAGTAATGGAAGTAGAGCTAGACTATTGTCAGCTTTCTCCAACTGGCTTTATGCTTCTTCTAAATATCTCCCACTGGGAGGGGCCCATGCAGGCTGTCTCAAGCATGCTGCAGAGGAAGTGCATGGCTAAATAAGTGTTATCACTTCTTTCTCTGTCAACACATATTCAGTGCTCAGGACAGTCCACTTAAGCCAGAAAAACAAAGACCAACAGGACCAGGCCCCTGCCCTCGAGAAGCTCACAATCTAAAGGACAATACCTAATATATATTATACATAGTTTCAATGGGTCTCAGTGCCATGATACATGCATATATACAGCACCACAGGAGCATAGTAGAGATGAACAAATGAAAGAGGTTTTCATGTTGTCTGATAGGTGATAAAACATGTCATTAAGGAGGTGAACTGCTATATACATGTACATATCCCAAATAAGTCTAATTCACATTTTTTTAAAAGTTGCTTTCTACAATACTAATATGCAAATAGACACAAACCTGTTGGGAACATCATTTTTAAGGAAATTTCACTAGAATAGTGCTCTGACATAATAGTATAACATATTCACATATATTTTAGAAATTGAATTAAAAAGGTCTTTTATTCTATTTCAGGGTACAGATATACCCAGTAAAACACGGCTTCCCTTGCTCTCTCATGTTAACCACCAGGATATAGCAAGACAAAAGGGCTTGTTTTCAGCATGTTCATATTTAAGAAAGAAACTGGGGCAGAGTCAGACCTTACCATCTCTTAAGCTAGCCTGGACGTTCAAGCACAGGATTTCTCAGTAACTATGTTAGTTGAAAGACCTATGTATTGAAAGCTCAACTCAATCTCCGTGTGTAATGAAAACATTTTTGATGTAGTTCCAAGCAGAGGATCCTATCACAAGAGTTAGCCAATTGAAATGTGTTCCCCCTCATATGACTTTTATATTAAAAAAATAAGGCTATATATTTTTGCTTCATCTTTAATATCTGCTTAATAATATATTTCTTTATTCTCAGTTTAAAATCTTTTACATATCAATTGTGAAAACAGATCTTTTTTGTAGTCACTTTTCTACTAGAAAAACTAGTACCAGGTAATACAAAAATGAATTAATTGCAAAACTCTAAGGCAGGTATTCTAAAGAAAGTAATCTGAGTTGATATCAGAACATTAATTATCAATCTTTGCTAGATTTATTAATAATAGAAAACAGAGAATATATGTCCTAAGAAATACATTTGTGGGTCCTTTACTAAGCAGTTCACTTGCCACATAGAGGAAGAGAGCACAGAGCCTATCCCACTGGCTTTAGGGTCTATAATGTGTCTTTAAAATACAGCTGTATATATCAGTTCTTCTCTTCACTGTTCAAAGATGACACCATTCTCAGAGCCCCACTCAGCATAAAAAAATTATGTGTAGATCCCCAAATTTTTTAATATAACTTAAAAGAAAGTCAGAGGAGACTGAAAACTAAATTTGCAAAATATACTTCATGATGCAAGAAAACCCTTCTCTGCTTAAGCTAGAAACCAACAGACTGTATCTAATCCATCAATTACTTTGTCTTTGTGAATGAGTTTAAGAGCAGGTGGTAATGGATCAAGCCCATTTTAAATATGAAGCCAGCAGAGAATCACATGGGGTTCTTTTATGAATCAAAGTTTTCACTTCTCCATGTCCTGTGTGTTACTGGAACCACTGAAGCAGCATATAGCATATAGGACACAGAAAGCCACTCTGCTAATCGGTCCCCACAGACCTGATGGTGTATTCTGCTGCAGAAGCAATTTTCACTTTGAACTCCAATACCCTTTAAGAAAACACCAGTGCTTCAAAATTAATCATATCATGCTCTGAGTGACTTAGAGCCTCGGTTTCAATTGTATGCACCCCTCTCCTATTCTGTCTTTCCTTCTTCCTACCTTTACCTTTAACTTTATGCCTAGAGATGAAATTCTTTTCATTTTTTCCCCCTGAAAACTAATACTAGGAGGAAGGGTATTATTATATGAGACATTAAAGAATATTTCTTTTTTTTTTCAATTACATTTTCTTTAAGAATAAGATATAGCCATCCAAAGGGAATGACTTTTAATCAGAGGTTTCTGTCCTGAGGCAGAAGAGCTTTCCTTTTGAACAGAAATTTGTTCTATGAGAAAAGTCTCCATCAAAAATCAAACAAAAACTGTTGTTACAAAAGAGAACCCTGGCAGCACTTTCAGGCTACTTGCTAGTTTTTTCTTGAGCCTTTCTTAGTGGGTTCTAAAGAGACTTTCCATTTTTTCAAGTGAGAACTCAAGGCAGTTACCTATTGAAACTACTAACCTTTCACTACTACTACTGAAAAGAATACTTCCAAATAGAACAGAGCCTCACTCACTAGGAGATCACCTACAGACACATGAAGTGCTGAAAAGAAAAAGCCTCATATTTCAACTGAAGAGTAAAATCGGTGACAGGATTAATTATTAGCAGAATATTCTCAAGATATTTCTTTAGGCTGGTAAAAAAGACATTTAAAATGAAAGAGAATACCTGCCAAACTAAGTTTGAATTTAAAACTTTAGCTAAAGTAGACCTAAGTAGAAATTAGGATTTTAGGTTAAAAATAGGTAAAAAAATAAAGCAAAAAATGAATGAGAGATTATGTTCAGTTTTGTTCACATAGCATCAGATATTATCCCATAATGTTCTTAATTTTTATTTATATCTGTCAGACGTAGTGAAAGGAACCTATACTAATACAGAGTTTTGTACCTAGTATAAACGTGAAGTTTGGAGGATTTGAATTCTATACTTAACAGACAAATGATGGCCTAAATAGTCAGTGAAGATGATTAAATGCTAGTCAGAGATATTCTAAATTACAGTTGTGCACACACAGAGTATAAAAAATGCCAAAATATTACGTACCACAAAATTTGGTTGCCTCTTGCTCAACAAGCCTTAATCAAATGAGAAAAGCTAAATTGAAGAGCTGCTTTGTGACCATGCATTTCAATAAGCCACAATGTTTGTGAAATCAGAGCATGGGAAAAGAGAATATCAATAAAAAGAAAATAATTTCCCATGCAAATTACCCACTTACCATATTTCAAAAACAAATTTAGGTAATATTACTACATATTGAGGCAGAATAATAGAGACAATCTCAGAAGTTAAAAAAAAACTCAGATTTTATATGCAGGTTAAAAACAAAAACAAAATTTTAGTAACCAATATTTTACTAGGTCTTGGTTTCCAGTTTACTTAAGCTTATTTCAATACATATATTTCAGGTGACTGCCTTAGTAAAGAATCTCAGGATTTGAGTAAGATGTTTTCATTGATATACTTCAATAATATTCACCACTCCCCCCAAAACAAACAGAAAACCATTCTCATTTCTACTTGGCACCATCAAACCTGGCACAAGGGAATAATTATATAGTCCAATAGCAAGTGAATTATCACCTTAGAGAATTTTTAGAAGGACAGGATATATTTTGGGATAATGATGTCAAAATACAGAGTAATCATTATTTAAATTATCTGAATGTCAACAGTGTGATATGCACAATGTAAAACAAATCTTTCCAGCAGAAAAGGATTACACACCAAACTATATTAACTCTTGAATGCAATATTCAGTTATGCTCTAAAAGAGGGTGGGACCATAAATGTTACCTCACAAAAGTGGGTGTTAGTAGGTGGGCAGAAAAGTGTGCCTATAGTTATCACTTAGCCAAGGAATTTCACTGCACTTCTAGGTATGATATCCTTAAATTTGAAAAAAAAAGAAAAAGAAAAAGAAATTGTTTTGATTACACATCCACTTTGGTCTTCTGATTTAATAAGATGAAAAGGTCATTTTTCATAATAATAAGATAAAAATTAATATCACAAAAGTCAAGATCTCATTGGAGACAAAGTCATGTAAAGCTCTTTGTAGCTCTTTGAGACATTAATTTTACTTTGTGATATACCCACGTCTTGGTCCATTACAGTCCAATATAAATATGTAAATATTCACATGTTTTAGTATTTCCACCAAAATACCCAGCGACATATCTAATTAAAGAGCTGGGTTTTTTTAATATTAAGGTACTATTGTTATTTGAATTGATTCATTTTATGCATTTCATTCTCTAAATCAGGGGTCAAAAAACTTTTCTGTAAAGGGTTAGGTAGTAAATTGAATACTTTAAGGTTTGTAAGCCATATAGTCTCTGACAGAACTACTCAGTTCTGTGTTGTAGAATGAAACCAGTTACAAATAATGCATAAATGTATATGGCTGTGTTCCAATAAGCCTTTTTTTTCTTTTTTTACAAGAACTGAGCAACCAATGGGTCAAAGAAGAAATTAAAGTAAAATAAAAAATTACCTTGAAACAAATGTAACTGCAAATACAACATACCAAAACTTATGGGATGCAACAAAAACAGCTCTAAGAGGGAAGTTCATAGAGATAAATGCCGACCTCAAAGAAAAAGAAAATCTCAAATAAACAATCTAACTATGCTTGAGGGAACTAGAAAAATGAAAAAAAATAATTAAGCTCAAAATTGGTAGAAGGAAGAAAATAACAACGATAAGAGCAGAAATAAATTAATTAGAAACAAAAAAGACAATAGAAAAGATTGATGAAACCAAGAGCTTGTTTTTTGAAAAGAAAAACAAAATTGAGGAACCTTTAGCTAGATTATCAAGAAAAAAAGTGAGGGCTCAAATAAATAAAATCAGAAATGAAAGATGATATATTACAACTAATGCCACAGAAACACAAAGGATCAAAAGAGACTATGAACAATTATGCACCAACAAATTGAGCAACTGAGAAAAAATCGTTAAATTCCTAAACATACAGCTTACTAAAACTATATCATGAAAATATAGAAAATTCAAACACATTAATTCTAGTAAGGAAATTGAAACAATAATTTTAAAACCCCCTAAAAATCTAGTTCAGGACCAGACAGCTCCATTCGTGAATCCTACAAAACACTTAAAACAAAAATTTACTACCAACCCTTCTCAAATGCTTGCAAAAAACAGAAGAGGAAGAAATACTTTCAAACTTATTTTACAAGGCCAGCATTACTGTGATACCAAAACTGAGAAGGACACTATAAAAAAAAAAAAAAGAAAGAAAAAAACATACAGGCCAATATCCTAGATAAACCTAGATGCAAAAATCCTCAACAAAATATTAGCAAACCAAATTAAAATACATTAAAAGGGTCATACATAATAATGTGTGGATTATTCCAAGGACACAAGGATAGTTCAACCTCTGCTAATCAGTCATGTGATTCACCAAATTAACAAAATTATGGATAAAAATCATATGACCATCTCAAAAGATGCAGAGAAAGCATCTGATAAAATCCAACATCTATTTAAAATAATAATTTAAAAAATCTCAACAAAATGGGCATAGAGGGAAAATAGTTCAATATAATAAATGCCATATATAAAAAGCCTAAAGCTAATATCATACTCAACAGTGAAAAACTGAAAGCTTTTCTTCTAAGATCAGGAAGAAAACAAGGACCCCTACTCTCCCCACTTTTCTTCATCACAGTACTGAAGTCCTAGACAGAGTAATTAGGCAAGGAAAAGAAATAAAAGATAGCCAAACTGGAAAGGAGGAAGTAAAATTGTCACTATTTGCCAATGACATGATACTACATATATAAAACCCTAGATGATCCACCAAAAAACTGTTAGAGCTAATAAATGAATTCCATAAGGTTGTAGGATACAAAATTAGTATTCAGAAATCTGTTTCTATACACTAATAATGAACCATCAGAAAGAGGAATTAAGTAAGCAATCCATTTAAAGTTGCATCAAAAGGAATAAAATACTTAGGAATAAATTCAATCAAGGAAGTGAAAGACATGTACACAGTAACCTATAAGGCATTGATGAAAGAAATTGAAGAAGAAAGCTACAAATAAATGGAAAGATATCTCTTGGATAGGAAAAAATATTAAAAATGCTCATGGATTAGAAAAATTATTATTAAAATGTCCATACTACCCGAAGCAATCTACATATTTAATGCACTCCCTATCAAAATGCCAATGACATTTTTCATAGAAATAAAACAAAAAATTCTAAAATTTGTATGGAAACATAAAAAAAACGAAATAGTCAAAGCAATCGAGAAAGAAAAACAAAAACTGAAAGCATAATACTCCCTAATTTCAAACTATATTACAAAGTACAATAATTTAAGCAGTATGGTATTGGATAAAAACAGAAACATAAATCAAGAAACAGAATAGAGAGCTTATAATAAACCCACACCTATATGGTCAATTAATTTATAAAAGGAACCAAGAATATACAACAGGAAAAGGACAGTCTCTTTTATAAATGGTCTCAGAAAAACTGGACAGCAATATGCAAAAGAATGAAACTGGGCCACTATCTTACAAAATATATAAAAATTAACTCAAAATGGATAAATACTTGAAGGTAAGACATGAAACCACTAAACTCATAGAAGAAAACATAGCTGTTAAGGTCCTAGACAAAGATCTTGGCAATTATTTTTTTTGGGGGGGTGGGAGTAGGATTTGACATCAAAAGCAAAGGCAACAAAAGCAAAAATAAACAAATAAACAAGTGGGACTACATGAAACTAAAAATTTCTGCACAGCAAAGGAAACTAAAAAAAAAGAAGAAAAATGAAAGGGAACCTATTGAATGGGAGAAAATATTTGTAAATCATATATTTGATAAAGGGTTAATATCCAAAATAAAAAACTCAAATGACACAATATCAAAACAAAAACAAATTCAATAAAAAAATAGGCAGAGAATCTGAATAGATATTTTTCAAAGAAGATATACAGATGGCCAACAGGTACATGAAAATGTGCCCAACAGCACTAATCACCAGGAAAATGCAAATCAAACCCAATGGGTATCACCTCATACTTGCTAGAATGACTATTATCAAAAGTACAAAAAATAACTATTTGTGAGGATCTGGAGAAAAGGGAACTGTTATGCAATATTGGTGGAACTTAAAATTGGT
This sequence comes from Phataginus tricuspis, assembly GCA_029783875.1. Lineage (NCBI taxonomy): Eukaryota > Metazoa > Chordata > Mammalia > Pholidota > Manidae > Phataginus > Phataginus tricuspis. The sequence continues at coordinate 3,593,382 of JAQQAC010019064.1, forward strand.
GCAACCACTGTGGAGACAGTATGGAGATGCCTCAAATATTTTTAAAGAGAACTACTATATGATACAGCAATTCCATTTCTGGGTCTTTATCCAAAGAAAACAAAGCCACTAACTCAAAAAGACACATGCACTTCTCATGTTCATGGGAGACCAGATATGGAAACAACCTAAGTGTCCATTGACAAATTAATAAAGGAAAGGTGGTATATACACACAATGGATTTTTATTTAGCAATAAAAAAGAATCTTGTCATTTATGGCAACACAGATGGACGTTGAGGACATTGTTTTAAGTGAAATAAGTTAGAAAGAGAATGACATATACCGTATGATCTAACATACATATAAACTCTAATAACAACAAAAAGCAAGCTCATTGATACACAGAACAGACTGGTCCTTGACAAAGGTGGGGGATAAAGAGTGGGCAAAATGGATAAAAGGAATCAAAAGGTGCAAATTTCCAGTTACAAAATAAATGAATAAATCTTAGGGATGTAATGCACAGCATGGCAACTATAGTTAACAATATCTATTGAATATTTGAAAGTTGCTAAGAGAAGAAATCTTAATTCTCATTATAAGAAAAACAATCTGTAACTATGTATGGTGACAGATGTTAACTAGATTTTTGTGGTGATCAATTTGCAAATATTGAATATATTTAAATATACAAATATTGAATCATGATGTTTTACACCTGAAACTAATATAATGCTGTATGTCAATTTTACTAAGTGAAAAAAATTATAATTTAAAAGAGTAAATTACAATAAAAAAATTAAACTTTATTTACAAAAACAGGTAGCACGCCAGATTTGATCCTTGGGCCAGGACTTTGGCCTGTTCTATTTCCACAGCTAGAAGTGATGCTGAGGTGAAAAAAATTCTGTGGAGTGTTACAAATTATTCACATTATCACATTTTGATCCTTTTTAATGAACTATCATTTCAGAAATAAAACACTGTTAGCCAACTATAAGAATTCTAGAGAGTCTTACTTGTTAAATCTTTGATTCAGAGAAAAAATTAATTCCGTCTGTCTAATTCACACTGACCTTTCTGTTTTCTGAGTCTTATCTAGAGATTGAAATACCAATTCAACAAGCCATTAGTATTTTTATCTTTGCAATAACAAAATTATTTAAAATATGGACAAAAATATATATACATGGTTTTAATATATAGTTATATAATGTACATGATTAACACTGGAAAATCAACACAAATGGGGACTCAAATGAGAAAGCAGAAATGCCTAGACAACTGTGGGGATTTGTCACCATATCCCTGTGTGAATTTCTGCAGATCAAAAACGTCAGTTTGCCTTTTTAATGTCACTGGCAGTTCAGCTGTACCGTTGTGAATCACACTGACTCCTCACCCACCTTAATGTCATTTGTCCACATGCCCAGAAAACAAAATGCCTGGGGAAAATTAGAGGCTGAGACAGAAGAGTAGAACAATGCTTTACCACAGGTACGGTCAATTCATACTTCAGGAAGTGTATGTAGGTCAGGATGCAGCTCTGACCACGCACATTCACACTTATTCACGTACGGGTAAAACAGCTGATCACGTGATCCACATCCATTAAGAGAATGTGGATCTGCTATCAATGTGTCTTATAATACCTACAATTTAATTTTTAGCCCTTATAAAATTGTCTGTATTTTTAATTATATGTGCTCAAGTTAACTGAGCAATGACCAGACGCAGTGCTCAGACATGGTCATGGCTATACAAATAATCATGAGCCCAGAAATTTCAAGCTTTTTGTCTCAGTGTTAACATTATGAGATTGAAGGGACTGGATCACAAACTTTACTATCCAAGACCAATTTTTCTCTACCTTATGAATAGTCATGGATGCTTCTTTGGAAGAAATACCACATTTTTTTACATGTTCAACCCAATTATGATGATTCACTAATTTATATCTTACTCTTTGTTTTCTGCTTCTGTGGCATAGACCTTACTTCTTTCTTTATCCATAATTGGGCACCATTAGATGAAATGCCTCTAAGTATAACATCAAAAAAATTAAATCTTTGTTGCTTCTTTTTCAGGTTTTTGAGTTTGGTGACTTTAGCATGGAGACTAAGGCACTCTTCTCTATCAGAAATTTCCTGAGTTGGCTGAAGGGATCATTATTTGCTCCTCTCACTGAGAAGTATGGAAGGAGTCCCTTTGAATTATGGGCTGCACTGTGACCATCTTGACTAACAGTGTACAGCCAGAAATGATGCTATGCCAGTTCTGGCCTAACCTTTAAGAGGACTAAAAGGTTTCACTTTTCTTTCTCTTGAAATATTTGTTCTTGGAGTCCTGAACCTTCATGTAAGCAGTTTGATATCCCTGAGGCTGTCATGTTTTGTGGAAGCCCAAGTTAGCCTTATGCAGAGGCTTTGTGAAGGAAGGAAAGAAAGGGAAGAAAGAAAGGGAGTAGTCATTCCAACTGAGGTCCTAGGCACCATGAAGCAGAAGCAAGCCATCCCCATTGTATTCTGCCCAATATCTTGTCCCAGATAATGGAGTATAAATTTTCTATTATTATAACTGTTCTAACCCAATGAATTTCAGATGGTTTGCTGTGCCGCAGTTGATAACCAGAATTCTCTTTATATTCCAGTATCCTATTTATTTCCTTGTGCAGTTATGTGATTAATATTTTATTTACTTATTTAGTGTCTATTTGTTTATAGAATGGAAAATCTATGAAGGCATAGGCACTACCGGACTTAGACTACCAGCATTATTATACTGCCTGACAAGTTAATATCTGTTAAAGGAAGAAAGAGAGGAAGGTGATCTGTTAGTAACACCAGATCTTTTTCATTAATCCAACATTTCATCATGCTTATATACACAAGTTACTCTCCAGTTGGTAGAATAGGTTAGTGAAGTATTTTTTCACATTTTATCTCTTCCTAAATTATGTGGGAAGTACTTTCATCTGCAATTTTCAGAATGCCCTTTTTGAAAATGACTCCAAACGTTAACAGAATTTTGTTTTATGGTTACACCATAAATTTAAATTTAAAGATTTCTCACAGTGCCTTTAATATGTTCGTATTTGTTAAAATTAATTTTCCAAAATCACAAAGTAACATCATAATCTCAGTGATTAGAAAGTATCATTACAAGCTATACATTTCTTTTAAAATAGTATTTTTACAATTGTCAACATATCTTTCCTTTAATACTCTCTTATCCTAACAAGCAAGAATCAAGGAATCACTTCCCAACAGGCTTTTCCTGGTAAAAACTTACTTCTTTTATCTCACAGATATGAACTCCACATTTAGATTTGGAGTTCCTCCAGGTAGATTTAGTAATAATTCCACCGGATGTTTGAGCAGAGTGCTGCCAGGCTGATACATATCTATCTATGATCTCCTTTAGAGGGAGCAGAAGCCAAGTCAAGAGAAGCAAAGACCAGATGCTCTAAAAGGCTAGCTTACATAAATCTCAGAATATTTCATACAGTAAAAATGAGGTCATATGTCAAATCTGAGTACAGTTCTTTCATAAGGACAGAGACTAACTAGCTCCCTATTACTATCTTGTCAAAGACCTATGCCTGAGGCAGAAACCTGAGAATGCGAAAAGCATAGCTTCCACCCAGGGTTTATCCTAAACTTAATACAACCCAATATCCTTGATTTACCTACCTGCTCATAAAGCAAATGTGACTATGGTAATCAATGATGCCAAAAAACAAAAAACAAAACAAAACTCAGTAATGACCCAGTGTCTAAAGAGAAACATTAATAAAACTTGTTTGACATTCAGGAAATGTTTCCATGATTGGGCTCCATCAAATTTTGGGACCTAATTCTTTCATCACTGTGCTCCTATGACCCATTATTCAAAAACTGAACATATGCTACTGTTCTTGGTACATAGGAAATACCTGTATGTCTTTGACCACCGCATCCCTTTACTTAGAAATGTCTGTATGTCAAATGGTATCCGTCCTTTATGTCCATCTCATAGGCTTCCTTTCCCATGGGACCTTGTCTCATTAACTCAATGAGAAGTACTCTAGTCCTTCTTAGACTCTGGCTACACTGTTTTTATCCAATTGCCATACTTACAAAGACTCTGCTTTTATTACAATAAATTGAAAAGCACCTTATTTTGCAAGTAAATCATAAACTCCTTGTGCTAAGGGTCATTTTGTTTTTTTCTTCAATAAAGGTTTGCTATTCAAGTGGATGCATTTGGTAAGGTTTTTCATACTGTGCTAGGCAATAGTCTACATGATGTGTCTTTTCAGTGAATGAATTTACTACTAGTCTTTAAAATAAATTAGACTGTCCAGTTGGTTTAGGTCACCCAAAATGACACACAGAACAGATGTATTCTTATGGGAATTAGAAGGAATTAGGGGAAGGCGAAGACAGTAGGAAATAGAACTAATCAAGGTGGTGTGCATTAATAAGGTATAAAATAGGAGATTTTCCTGTCTGTGAATATAACATATTCACTTTTTCTGGGAAAATTTTTCAAAGGCAACTGAGAAGAAGCTTCCAAAAAGGATTCTTAAAGGAAAACTATGTTTTTAAGAAATCTGTTAAACATTATCTGTGTGGATCAGCAGAGTTAAATTTTCTGAATAAATATTTCCATTCCTAACAACACATAGATCAGAATTATTTGGGATTTTAAGTGTATGTCATAGTTGCATTTGTCAATTAAATTAAATTAAATTCTAAACTAAATTTCAATAAAATATGAGAAATAGGTACCAACTGGTAACATAAATTAAAGGAATTTTACCTTTTTGTATCTTTTAGCTAAGTACACACACGTACATATATTTATGTACACACACATACACACATGCTTTGCCAAAAAGGTGTTGAATTTAATTCTGATATACAGCTAAAGTATCTGGATAAGTTTAAGATAAAATAAAATAACATAAAATAAAATAAATCGTAATAGACAAAAGCTAAGGAGTCCTAGAGTAGAGACAAAGCTAAGTGTTCAGCAAATTCTATTTATTTTTCCTCTTTCTGGTTATATAAGACTATTTTTCACTCTTCCATACAGTTAGGAAGGATTAGATTGTGGCCAGTGAATTGTGAGCAGATGTGATGTCATCATTTCCAGGCTGTGGGGTAAATGGAAGTTTGCACCCAGAATTTCCCAGCCTATTTGCATATCAATAGTCCATGGCAGGGCCACAGCCAGGACAAAAAGTAGAGAGAACACAGGAATTCTCTCTTTTCCTCCATTGCTGGTACATAATTGTCCTGGTGCCCATCAGTCACCAGGGACCATCCCCTGGATTTCCTCCCAGAAGGTGCAGGTAGAGGAAGCCAGCATGCATGTAGCCACAAGGGACAGACAGAGCAGGGGCTGGCTAGTGAACCCAAGAGAGCTGTGAGCAATAAAAACCCTTTCTCCCAACCTGCCCTTCCCTTTGTCCTCATTCAGTTTCACAGATTTATAGGCTACTTGCCCCAGGTGGAGAACCCCCTTACTCCTGGAGCTACACGGCACAGAGAGGTGTCCCCCATGTCCCTTCCTTGCCCCTGTTGTGACTTTAGAGTCATCTGTTTCATATGGCATAGCCCAAAGTTGGACTAGAGTCAATTGGCCGGCATCAGACTATAAAGTAATCAAGAGAAAAACATTTTATTGGGTTTAGCTACTAGGAATACACAGTTGACTGATGGAGGCCTGCATTAATTACCACAAATGATACTGGTAATTTAAGTTTTAAGATTTGATTCAATAATCTATAAGATTGAGTTGGACAGAATTTGTTCTAAGTTTGTAGAATTATGAATTAGTATTTTCCACTCCTCCACTTGAAGAATCCACTGAACTTAGAATTCATTACTGCTTTCAAAAATATTAAATGAAAATAATGTTTTCATTTGCAACTCAGCTTTCAAATATAATGTTTTTTTTAATTATTAAATAAAGGCTCCAAACATAAAAGCAATACATTTGGCTTACTTGTCAAGATGGCCAACATATTTATGTATATGTGTACATTGTTTATTAAAGTATTTACATAAATTCACTGAATAGTGAGAAGTATTATTAAAACTTTAAGTATGTGGATTTCCTGGGTAATGCAGTATTCCTTCACCTTTTCTGGAAAGAAAGGAAAATGTTTCTCAACTCTAGATAAAATGCCAATGATTGACATTATAGAAACATAAAAAAGGTTTCTTTATTATTATCAGCCTTTCACCTAGTTACAAGACCATCATATCAAATATTATCACATGATAATGAAGTACTTCCCTATGAACTGTTTTTATTATCCAGCTGTGCTTACAATCATCTAATCTTATAGTTAGCCCTCATTCTTTCATAAAATAAACAGCAAATCTGTAATGTTATCTATTTAATACATTGAGTTTTTTATTCTTTTTTCTAACTAATATACAAGGTTAAAAATTGCTTGCAAAAGCAAACACACAGAAGTGCATTGTGGACTAGTGGCTAATAGCAAAAACCCCGTAGTATTCACTATGTATCAGCCAATGACCCACATACTTTTTACATTCTCCCAGTGTCCTTAAAGTAACCTCAGCAGGTCAGTAACATTACTACTCATATTTTAAAGATGAGTAAATGAGCACAGATAAGTTAACTTGTTAGAATCCACATAACTAGGAAATGATCAAGGCAGGATTTAAACCTAAGAAATATTGTCCTAAATTTCCTTAAAAAAATTAAGAAAATTCAGGAACCGTATAATTAACCAAAGCATTACTCTCTCAAAGTATTTCATCAACAAACACAAACATTATCTTTATCCCAAGTGTCTTGAATATGACTTCCTCTTAGTCATATCTCTCCCAAAGATTGAGCAGAACACCCCAAACATAATCATTCAAAAAGGATTTTTACTTGAATTAAGAAATTAAGGGAAGTTGCTACTTTAGATACTGTTCCCTCATAAAAAGCACACTAATATCTGGAGAACTGAATCAAAACATCCTTACTAATTTGAAAAACTGGATAAGGGAACTATTTTTATTCCCAAACTCAACAAAAGACTAAGCTGGTTTGCCTTTTGGAAAGTAAATGGGGACTTTAAGCAAAAGTAGACGAGGTAATTTACACCCATGTAGGACACAGGGCTTGGAGAAAGCTTCCCTCTGGAAACCAGTCATTCACAAAGTGATAGGAAGAAAGGTTTCTGAGAATGTGCACCTGGATCATGGCCAACAGCATTCATGAAGAGTCTTCATTCTTAAAAGTAAAGAAACCTTGTAATTATTCATACATGCGATCGCCCAGAGGCAAAATTTTCCTTTCCTGTGATCATGTGAGTAACTCATTGGTCAGAGAAAAATCACTATGGGACATAGAGGATATTTTTCCCCTCTGATTGCAATTTGAAATCTTTTCTTTTTCAGGAACTTTACCCCTAATTTTTGTTTTCATTATTTGTTTAATTTAATTTCTTAGAAAAGCTATGTCATAAGCCATCTGATAACTTTGTAAATGCAAAGAGCCAATGTTGTGGAACAGACAATCTAATGACATAGTGTTTAGTGTTCCCTAAAGCAGGAGACAGATGAAGAGAAACGGTGAACCGGCAACCTTAGCATAATTAAGACAAGCCTGAGTGCTTGCCATGGTGCCATTACATTAATCTCATATCGGTGGCACCTGGCTAAAATTTATGAGATATGTAAAAGGGGCCTTTCCAACTGACCTTGATAAGGCAGAGTTATTTATCACGTGAGAGAATAGTCAGCAAGCTACGGGGAATGAGGTATATTAGAAATAAGATGGCAGAGAGATTTAAGGGCAGTGGGCTGCAGTACACTTTGACTGAAAAGATCAAGAAGTATTTCCAGTACTATGAACCTGGAGCATCCTTGATAAGTAAAACATAAGATAATACATCATGTTAATAAGCAATATATACGAAAAGGGGTAATAGTAAATGCCAAATTTTAAGTAATGCCAGTTTATTATTTTATAATTTTTAATGTGTGCTCATTGAACTAATGAGGCTTTGTGGCCATGGTGGATTCCAAATGATTTCACCCCCAAATAAATAAGTGACACATATTCACTGTGAGTTCCTTGAGGGCACTGTCTCTTTTTATTCATCATTGTGTTTCCAGGGCCTAGTGTAAAGCCAGGAATATTTTGGCTTCAATAAAATCATCAAATCTTTTTCTGAGTGGTTGCTTCCAGGTCTTCAGGTCTCAATTCATATGTCCCCTGCACCCAGAGGTTTTCTCTGGTCACCCCAGCCAAAAGCCTTCCACAATATGGAAGTACTTTGTATATTACTTATATGTTTATTATCTGCATTTTTTTGTCCCTGGACTCAAGGTCCCATGTCTTTCCTGCTTACTTTATATGCCAACATAGACCTAATACCTAGAAACAGGACATGGTAGGTGCTTAACAAGTATGTTCAATGAATGAAAGAAGGGGTGTTATTAAATATATTGTGGACATTAATAAACAGAGGAGTAAAGACTATTATACTTCAAAATGCATTTTGGAAAGCATGTACTTTCATTTTAAATCACTACATTATCAGTAATAACAAATTGAAAATTTTTTCACTAAGGACTCCATTGTGATAAAATTAGTATCTCAGTAATCTGTTCTTGACTGATTAATTTTAAAAATCTCAGACCTTTTCAGCAGTTGCTACTAGTGCTGTTAAACATGACAATACTTCTTAGGCCATAACCAGTTTTGTACTTCAAATATTTCAACAAGAAATATGGGAGGTAGCAAAGTGGTTTGTTTTTCTGTTGGAACTTTGTCTACTCTGCTATCATATAAAATGTATCACATAAAATAGTGATAGCTGCAATCTGTAGAAATTGCCTAATGTAAGTGACATTTTATTTCTGTTCATGGGCCAACTAGTCAGCACAAAGGTCCTTTATTTTATTTTTATGTAATGGACAATCTGAAGATTTCTTTTTAACTTTATCAAACATAATTGAATTTATACTTCTACTAAAATGGAGATAAATGGATAAAATTCTATCTTTATACAATGAAAGCCTTATGGGCTTTTCAGGGAGGGAAACAGCAGCACAGCTTTAGAATTTCACACAGGAAAAACTCATTGGGTCATGTAAACCTGATTGATTTTACGCCACACCAGTACCAAAATGACTTTATACATTTAAATTCTGCCTCTTTATCATTTCATATTTCATAATTGTTCTATACAAATGTGCAGGCTAGCATTCATGCCCATAGAAAAAATTAATTACTTACAGCATTTGTTTGGATTCTGGAGCTGTATTCTGGATAGATGTCAGATATACACGATAAAGATATAATTTAGGGATCATAAAAGTTTTGGATGGTTTCCTTTGCATGTACATCACAGATTATAAAAGTCACACCTTTCTGAGAAAAGTCTTTTAAAATTAAGCCTATTGGCATAATTAAATATTGCTCACTTAATGTGAATTTGTGATTTTTGTGCAACATAACTTGATTTTTAAATAAATATTTTATAAATAAAGTGTGAGGATAGAAGCTAGTGGTGGAATTAATGGCATTTCTCTACACTGAATGTCTCCGTTTGAAGTGAATTTCCTTTGCTTTTTTAGAACTTTTGCAGATAACTTTCAGATCTATAAAATATCAGATATAATGTTCGCTGCTGAACTTACCTAAGTCTCTCAGCGCTCCATTTAAATATATTATTTGAATCATTAAAATTTCATAGGGAAAACGTTAAAACTCGATGCAAATAATAGAATGTTGCTGATTTCTATTTGCAATGAGAACGTTGAGAGATAGTGAAGGGGAAATACAGTTTATATTTCATAATTCTGTAACTTAATGATCCTGTTTTATTAAAGAAAATAAGCTGCACACTCATCTCATAATTATCATCAAAGCAATAAGTGTTCATAATGATCCAAAGACTAATTCTATGACCATCATATCTTATTTCTGTTCATCCTCATCCTATCAATTTTTCTCTAACTTTGTCTTTATATTTATTTCACAGGATAGCTTTTGCTTTTCTAGTTAATCAAAGGACCTATGGTACATCATCCTCCTTCAAAAAATAAGCCAATATTAAGAGGCTTTTCTTTCAAAAGTTGCTGAAACTTGATCATTTCTATCATTTGTGTTAAGATGAAAACTTGTCTCTTTAATATTAAATTGGAACCTCATGAATGCACACACAGGTCAGTGGTTTCTAGAGAGAATACTCAAACTGAGGGCAATCCTTCAATCTAGAAAAGGGTACAAAAAGTCCTTGCATGTATAGGCTCAAAATGCTTAATTGTAAAATAAAAATGTGGTTATAATATAAAGTTTCAGAAGAGAATTATTTCTCCTAACTAAACTCATTCATTTTTAACAAAGATCAATCAACACTGAGAAAAATCTCGATATCTGTAACTGCACTACAATGGAAATAAATTTTTCCTTAAAAGGAACTTGAACATCTGCCTTTGGAGATGGAAAATTGTTTGAAAATAAAATAAGATCCTAAATCACAATGTGATGCCAACACAGAATGAATAAACAATGAAAGGTGGTACCTTGTTACCTACTTGAAATACCAGCCATCCAGTTTGCTCTCACAAATGTAGCAGTTGTTAGAAACAGTCATTTTTTACTAGTAGCACATGCTCATTAATTTGTTCCTATAGCAACCAACATATTTCTAAGACATGGAAATCAGTTCTGCCTTACATCATGGCACCTGGTGGCCCCTTGCAATGGTTATGAGAGAAAGAAACCAAAAACCCTTAACACATGCTGGAATGTTAATGAAGAATGAAGTGATTCATAGATAGTTTTCCCCAATGACAAGTCTGAAAAAGTCAATATTCAGTATCTTAACTTTTTAAAATAATAAATTAGGGCAAAATTTGACCAATAACATTTTAAAGTCATTGCTCCCAAACAAAAATGTCTTCTATACTTTTTTTATCTGAAGTGAGCAACAGTTTTCATCTGGAATGTTGCAACCAGATAACTTTATTAACCCCCAAGTCAATTCTGGAACCATGCAATTAGGTGTTAGGAGGAAGTAAACTCCAGAGTAAAACCATGTAGAACACGTAATGCAAGCATATCAAATGGAATCAAACATAAAGATAGATGGAAGACTGGGAAACAGACTGTCAGAACTAGGTAGGGCTTGGGAAATCTACTTGCTCAGAGCTTTCATTTTAAGTACAAGAAACTGAGGGTAAGAAGTCACTGGCTTTTTCATTATCAAAATAATCATAGCTGGATCAGTGGACTTGACACACTTGGGTCTATATTCTCTATACTCTTCATTTTTTGACACTCAATGAAATTAAGGGGCAAAATTGCAAGTCAAAATGGGGGAAAATATCACATTCCTCCAGGAATTATTTACTAAAACTGTTCTTCCCATTCCTCCTAAGTAGTATCTTTTCTTGTTCTGAAAAGTACAGTTACGCACTGAGAAGTTATTTGAAAGAGTAAGAGATCTTGATTTTCTCTTCTCCCTATTCAAATTAGTTTACTAGTTTCATTAATATAACTTAACCAATTTTCCTGATGAATTTGCTCCCTTCTTTCTGTAATAGTTAAAACAGTATGTGAATTACTTTATTTGTAAAATGTACTACTGAGATGTAGGAATTAGTGTATAGTTTAAAAGACATGCAATGGGTGAAAATTTTTTTCTGAAGACATAAAATCTTATTAGACTCAAAGACTTCCTTCTAAATTAATGCTATACCCAGTCAAATATATATATTGGGAAATAGAAATCATTTCACCATTGATTCACACGTAACCAGGCATTTAAAAAAATTTTTATTTCTATTAGTCGGGTTTACCCATTTCATTTGTATCACTAGCTCAAGCCTCTCTGTGTTCCAGTCATCTGGGTTACTCTGTTTCCTTCAGCTCTTTGCCATCTTGTTCTCTCCTTACAAGGCAGGGCATTGTTTCTAGAAATTTTGTGCATTTAGAGACCTGAAATCTCTATGGCACATTATGTGGTTCATTAAATACCATGGAGCTTAAATTAGTATATCATTTTTTTATCAGTTCCCAAATGGCATCTTCCTGTTCATTTAAATTCTGTGCCTGTATGTGTGACATAGAATTTTAGGCCTGTTTACCTTTCAAAATCATAACAAGGCTAATTTGCGCAACACTGCTTCAATGTGTTAAAAGTGCTATACTCAAATCAATTGTCTAACCCAGACTACAAAACCTATGTCATTGAGCACATGATGAATTTATAAAACTAAAACTCATTTATTTATTTATTTATGCATTGTGCGCCAGAGTAAATTAAAAAATCATTTGATGTTATACCCAACATTGCAATAATCTAATCATTTAGAAGTTATATTTAAGAAAATGCCCAAACTCTCGGGTTACCATAATATAATAACGTAGTTCTCTGAACTCTTGAAACCACTTTATTTTTCCAATATCTCTCTTTATCATCACACCATGCTACGGTGAGGCATTATCACCCTAATTTATTATGGGAGGACACATGTTCTGTTGTGACTCGTATCAAGTCTCATACATACCTTGAGTCCATCTATCACATTTATTTCAGAAACATTTCAAGGCAAGTCAAGATAAATGACACATTTGTTTTTCATTATGGATTAAAGTAATGGAATATATTTTACGTCACCCCACAAGTGTTTTCCCAACTTGGTTAACTTCGCTAATCATTAGAGTCACTTGAGATTTTTCTGGCTCTGTCCCAGACCACTGTATCAGAATAGTCAGGAAAGGTTCCTCGGAATCTGTATTTTTAAGTGACTCCCCAGGTGATGTGGGTAATTATACAACTTTTGGAAATATCATTGAAAGAAGATGCTGCCTTACAAATTTAGAAGGTTTAGAAGCAAAATACACCTATTGTAAAATTGATCCAATCCAGTTTCTCTTTTATAAACAGGCAAGATAGATGTCTTTGCCACAAGTGGGTGGACAAACTGCCAAATACCACCTATATTTCTGGGTCAGAGACAGATTGGAACTCCACCAAGAGAAACTGGGCATTCGTACTTGGTCTATTTCCATGGCAGGGACAAAACAATTCTAATCTTACTAATCTTTTCATTAAAGAATAAAGCAATCTCAGGGCATTAACTGCTGACAGTAATGCAGACTGTGGATTTCACGGATTAACAAAACCACAAACAATCTAGAACAGGCCTAGAGAACAGTTCTTTGTCTGTGTAGTGCAGGAGGCAAAAAAGTAATCAGTCTGACTTGAACTGTTGGGTTTAATTACTCAATATAACACCTGTCATGTAAAAATCCATAGGCCCATCAGCATAACAACAGTCTCTCTTAAATGCTTAGAGATTCTCTGTTATGATATCATGTAATATGAATAGTACTCCACAGCTTTTGAAGCATTTTCATTGTATTGTTAGCACACTTTATCCTTAGAACAGAGCTCTGAAGTAGACTGGAATTCTCAACAAATTGAAAGGATTATTATAATTAAAAGGTATTCTTAGCAGAATGTAAATATCCTGAAGTGTATCTGATTTTCTTTTGGTTTCTTGTAAAACAAGATATGCATCACTCCTTACACTTTGTGAAAACAAATTTAAACACTAAAATATTCATTAATTTTTTAATGGAAAATGATTTAAGCAACTGATTGAAATGATGAATTTGAGATTAAAAAAGAAAGTGAATCAAGTAATCAGGCTTAACTACTTTAAATATCAAGCATATAGATTCTGATTTATTTCACCAAAACAGTTTCTCAGTTATACCAAAGGCTAGATCTTTTTCCATATATAATAGCTCAGCTGGGAAAGAGAGACTATAGCAAAATACTAGAATAAAAAGTTTGTTCACAAGAAATTGAAATTTTTTAAAATGTATACTACATTTGTCCATCTGCAAATTAAAACTCAAATCTAAAAATGTTATTCTTTTTTGTGACTGTTCACTGGCAAGTTTCCCTTTATCCTTTCTTTCTAAAGCGCCAAGCTTCTAACTTTGTTTCAGTACTATTCTTTCTTAGAACTTCAATAATAAACTACAAAAAATTGTTTTCTGGATAGAGTGAACAAAGCTAGAGAAGTTACCATGTGAAGAGAATGTTATTAAAGCCAAATATTCAAATGCAATTACGACAGAGAACTACTTAGACACAAAATAATTTATCAAAGGTATTATTCAACTTAATATTATCAACATGTTCGGATAACAATAAAAGTTTTTCTCATGGGAGAGACTCCATCTGAGTTTCTAATTAAAGAACTTTTGTATAGTTCCTTTTCTTCCCTGCACAAAAGGTCTTTTTTCCCTCCATTTTTGCTCTCCTTTCTTTGTTGATACTGTTTACTTCCAAGCCTGCCTCTGAACTCTGTCTAATTAGCTCTTGATAGATCTGCTGCCCTGTTTCCAAAAACATTTAATTCTGCCTTCAGCCCATTTACATTACAGCATGTTGCATTGTCTTTTACCAGCCTAATTTTGTTTGAGTGAATGTAAATCCCATTAAACAGTCACCTATTAGACTGTGGCATATAAACTCCAAAAGCCTCTTTATTACAAGAGTGAACATAGGCCCAATTGATAAAAGATTTCTGGAGCATTTCAATTTGTGGTCTACTTCAATACTCTGTCTGCTTTAAGCTTAGGCAGTTCACTTTTTCAAAGTATTTGACAGAGTATTTGAGTATCTTTGAACCTGTATTTTCCATAGCATGACATACATAAATATCACCTGGTTGTTCTCTTTGGGGAAAAAAAAACTTACTCATACCTAAACATAAATTAAATATCTATGTCTGCCCTCCCTCCCCCTTTAGTTACTTTATTTTGCCCCTGGTAACCTGACCACATTATTTTTGAAAGACTGCATGAAAGTGTTTACACATTATGATGGCTTGCTAATCCCTCTGGAAAGTGTTCTTCTTGAATACTAAACAACTGAGAATTCCAATAAACCCTGATGTTTTCTGAAGAGGGGTAAGACTTGGCATCTTGAGATGTAATGCATCCAAGCAAGCAGATACAGTCATCAGGGACACACAGGTTCCTCTCATGACCTGAATATGATATGATAGCCCCAAACAAGGGAAACATGAGGGAAGATCATTAAGAATTTTGGAAAGGCAAGGTGGCTAATTACCAGGGTTCCTGATATTTTTATATCAATATGATCAAATCAGATTATTGTTAGATACTGGTTTCTAAATAAAGGCTTAGAAGAGACTTCCCCCTAAATTGAGTGAATGGTTCAACACTGTGGTCACATAATTGTGTGGCTTAAGGTAAGGGTGAGAATGTCTTTCTACCTATTTCCTTGTGGTAGTAAACTCAGAAAGATACCCACGAAGTGCAAATCCTCACACACAAAATTATTTCTCACCCCTGCAGGCTTGTCAAAGCCAATATTTCAGGGAAGCACAGGTTGCAGAAGGGGGCTGTGATTTTTTGCCTGCTGTGAATCTCTAAGGACAAGAAACATTCCAGAGGAGACTGTAGCCAAAATTGTTAATAACTTCACACAGCTCTTTTGCCAGGACAAACTCCAGGAGAAGACTGAATAGGTAATGGGTCAGGCACTAAGCCACAGGTGTTTGTATATGTATGGTCTCAAATACTAGTTATGGCATGAACCTAGATTAAGAATCTAAACAATCATGGAGATGATTTTGACAAATACATGGAATGTAAAGTGAATAATTATTAACAGACATTCAGTTCATTATAATGCATGTAAAAGAAGTTAGGTAAGTGATTAAACTGAATGGTTTATGTTATTTTAAGAGCAAAAAAAAATTACAAAACCATTGAGCATCAGAGTTTTATAATGTAAGACTTTGCATCAGTACCTACCCATATATATAATATGCAGCTCGTCTCGTAGATATTACATAAATCTAAACCCTTGAATACTCAAGCTCAAAATTATCTAGAATTGTATATAAAAACAATTTTCTTGGAGGGTGGGTGGGCTCTTGATTCCTTTCTACATATGTTTCCATTTGGTTTAATGGGTTGGTTAAATATATGTATGGGTTTGGCATGATTGCTTATCTTTCTGCCCATTAGGTAGTATTAAGAACAACATTTTTATTCAGCTTTGATATATTCATTATGGCTAACACGACTTCCACGCCAGTTCCCTTCGTTGTTTCTTCCTGATCACTCCAACTTTAACTGAGAATAAGATTTCAAGGGAGAACCACATGCTAGTGTTACTTGTTTCCAAAATAGGCAGCTGACAAGTATTACCTCAGTGGCTTACTAAAATTTTTCTGAAATATGACATTATTATTATAAAATATGACTTACTTCAAAAATAAGTTATTTTTAAACCTCTGTAAGTATTTTAAGTGGACTTAGAGAAAAACATGTCAGTAAGTATACTGAAGGAGTTTGAAAGACACTCAACACATGAAAGGTTCTAGATCCATATACATTTCTGGACTACCTATAACATTTATTAAAGCAAAACTACAGTAACTTTTTAAAATATCTATGTTTTATCGGGTCACAAGATATAATCTGCATCACTACAGAAACAAAACTTTTTTATCCTCAGTTTCCTCTTTAACCACATTATTCCTCCCTAGCCAATAAGATGTCCATACTTCCCTATTATTCACAGTGACAGGGGCTTTAAGGCAAGAGTCTGTTCTCTGCAGTAAGGACACAAAGTAAGTAAATAAGGCATGTGAAAATAATATGAGAACAGAACTGCTTTGAGCCTTTTTGTCACAGTTTGGGAAAAATATAGCCAAGAATGAAGCCAAAAGAGAGAAAATAAAGCTGAGATATGAAGACAAAATGAAACAGTGTCCTAATGATATGGTCTCACCTCTGGGTCTATGTGTACTTAAAGCCCAAACATTCCTGGACTTCCCATTTTTGGAAGCCAACAAAATCCCTTTGCTTAAGCTAATTTAGACTAGGTTCAATCACCTACAATAAACGGGCTATAATTCAAAGGTACAGATGACAACAGTAAAGCGGGGATAGACCAGTGCTTCAAGGCAGAGAAAACATAAGGCTCTGCGTGAGATAAGGAAGAGTCAGTGTGTTCGAGGAACTACAGACTTAATAGTATTACCAGTCACCATAACTGTAACTCTTTACAGCTTCTTCTAAGTTCTTGAGTTGAGGGTCTGAGAATGATACTCCTTGATAAAGCAGGCTCCGACCAAACCACGTTTTCATTTGCACTTTGTACTCCATTTGTTCTATTGATCTATCAAATGGAAGGACTTTTTCTAAATCAGATGTCATAAGGAAAGGTAGCAGAGAAAAGGGTTTAGATACGGGAATGTGGGAGACTGGAAGGCCTTAGCGAGCCACTAGGCTGAGAGCCTTGGGAAACCCAAGGAAAGTTCAGGAGAAAGAAGCCTCCTGACAAAGCTGAGAACACCAGAAAGGAAAGAATCTGAAGATAAAAACCACCTAATCCCCAGTTTTGCCTAAGGACAGCCAGCCCTGGCCATGTCATTTTCTTCATACATTTGAAATGGAATGACGGTGGTTTGAAACCTTGCTTTCTACCGATATTAATTTGAAAAAAATTTTTAATGAATTCAGTGAACTCTGAAATCTGCCTTCACTGGTTTATCCTGATTGTTTTAGAGTTATTAGTCATAAAACAGTCTGATAGATATTCTTGTTTCTAAGCAAAGAATTACTGTATTCTGAAAACCTGACAACTAGAGTATCCGTGGGTACTTGACAGTTACTTTAACTAACAGAATTAACAGTCAGTATGACAGAAAGGGTTCATGAGAAATTCTCTGAGTTAGTAGATATCTGATGCAGAATTTATAATTGACAAATGTCTTTACAAATTATTTGGGCCAATACCTCAAGATACTGAGTCAGCCATGCTTACACAAGCAAACTCCCCGTTACAGCCTTTTTCTCTGTGTGTCTATGGTCCCTGTTAACATAGTACCTGAGTGAAACTATTTAAATTCAAAGGGAGTTTTTGCCTGAAGGAGGACAGTAGAATTGGGCCCACTGGGAGTTCTGCTTGAGTATCTGAGGGCAGAATTTGGTCTATTGGAAAGGCAGTTACTAGCTAGGGATTTAACTACTACAACAAACTTTTAAAGAAGAAAGGACGTGACAATATTATAGGGGCTTTTTTGTTCCCTCATTTTACCCAAGTAGAATTATTTTGATAAAACAAACAGCAAAAAATTTAATTGGAAAGAGTAGCTCTAAATTAAAGCATCCTGGAAATTAGAGATTCAATTGACATGTCTTGATTATCATTCAGATTTTCTCACACAAAATGTTTAGATTTAACTGACACCAAAATTGTCAGCCTTGTGAAAGACTGCTTGAAAATATGAGGTAAATATTTCCCCTATCTCTAGCATACATCCAAATCCTCAACTACAAAAACACCAAAGATAAGAAACAGTGATTCATATAACCAAGTTTTTTTTAGATTGTAAAAAATGAATATAGTAAACACCTATTGTTCCCATAGCATATTAGCATCTGTTTCAGCCTTTTTTATTCCTATATCTTTCTTTTTTGTGACACAAGCCATTTACTTATTTATTTAAAGGCAGAGGGAAAAGGAATAAAACAAAGTCCATTTTGACATCCACACATAATCCTGCTCCCCTCTTCTCCCATTCTTCCTGTCCCCATTGTTATCTTACCAGTACTCCTCCAGCTACCCTTGTATATTCACATGTATATACATATGCATAATAATGCAGAGATTGCTTGATATGAGTGTAGGAGTCTTTATCATATAAAATGATTGAGATGAATGTAAATTTAAAATCCAAAATGTAAATTAAAAATTCTAGGCTCATAGACTTCAATGGGAATAGATCCTAGACATCACCTCTCTTGTTTAATCACTATGGATTCCATGCCTCAGGGAAGAAAGGCTCCTTAGGGCACAAAATTAATTAGTGGATGAGCTCCAATAAAGCAAGAGCTCTTACTTTCTAGTGAGATGCTTTTTCTATGACAGGCCACTAATTGTTAACAGTCACATATCACATTATGCTGTGTTTTTGTGTGTATGTGTGTATGCATTAGATGTGAGAAAAGGCACATAAATGGCCTAATAAGTTGGTAAAGAGAAATATCAGTGTGACAAATATTCAGCATGTACTTTGCAATAGGCCTTATGCTAGGCAGTGTAAGCACAAAGAAAAACAAAGAAACAGTAATCGTGTAGCTTACACTCTAGAACAGGACTGAAAAATACAACTACAATGACTGTGTGTTTGAGTGTGACTATGCATGTTTGAGTATGTAAAAATTATTACTCTCATTGAAAGTTATAAGAGACCCCAGAAAAAAGGCAACTGTTTCCACACCTTCAGGAGTTTTCCATGGCTACTTCTTCCAAATATTACTTCTACTGACCCACACTGCCTGTCTTTCACTGTGGGAAAGATGGATGTGTTGCAGCCACTTAGACCTGGGTAGTTGAGTCTTATCCTTACTCTTACCTGTCCAAGCATGTTTGACACTGAAATAGCTTTTACGCAGCCCACTGCAACAACACTTCCTATTGCCTGTGCTAATTAATAAGCAAGAACATGGAGGTACAGATGATTCTAAGGGACACTTACAAATTGATAGTCCTACATAGATTTTAATCAGCTTCAGCATAATCCAATCATGTATTATGAAAGGCTTTATATGATTTTTGTTTTCTTTTCTTAAACAATGAACAATTTGCATTA
Organism: Phataginus tricuspis; assembly: GCA_029783875.1. NCBI lineage: Eukaryota > Metazoa > Chordata > Mammalia > Pholidota > Manidae > Phataginus > Phataginus tricuspis. Next base: position 3,613,052 of record JAQQAC010019064.1, read on the forward strand.
AAATTAATTTCATTGATAATGATAAATCAGATCCATGTGTGTAGATGATAAAATATGCCTTAAATGTGTGGTTGTATCACAGGCACCATTTAGTTTATTCTTTCAAACATTATCTCAGTGTATATACGTATATATATATATATATATATATATGTGGGTAAAATTGTAATATTTCCAGAATATCTCACCTGGCTTCAATGCATCTGCATATCAACCGGTGTTCCTCAGGGGTGAATAGACGTAGTTCATCTCCATGTCGATGGGTAATTACCTGCATGACTGAAGGCTTATCTGAACCTGAGAATTTAGGAGGAGGTCTTGCTTGCTTCTGCTGGAGCAGGGAAGAGAAATAGCCTTGGACCACAGTTTGCAAGCAATAAACGAGTTTTAAACTTTATTTCTCCCTTTGACTGGTTTCAGTTTTAGAGGTGTTTTACCCCAGGATTTCCTCTCCCCAGAGTTATATATATATATACACACACAGAGGTCAGTCATTTAGCTGTAGTAAGCAGCACAGTGCTGGACACAAAGCAGGTGCTCAATAATAATCATTTGATTAACATTACATATTTGTGGGGTTTCTTTTTTCTGTATTAGAAGTCTGAATACTTTTAACTATAAACTAAACTCAAATAGAACACTTAATTAATAGAGAAATCAAATTTGACAGTAAATTCAAATGGAACACTTAATTAATAGAGAAATCAAATTTGACAGTAAATTCCTAATAAGCATCCTCCTCATGGTAATATTTTTAGGATGGTATATTTTCAGGATGGTTAACTCTATTTTTCAAAAATATTTTATCAGGCTTCTTGAGAATAACTGTAGTAAAATGAAAATGGCAAAAAAGAGAAAAGTCTGTAGTTTGTGGGCTATTACACTTAATTTTCTTGTATGTCTTCTGGAATATATATATTTATGATTATTTTACTTCCATAGAAAACATTAACATAACTAAAACTTATTGGAGCCAAATATTAACTGGTGTTATAGAATTCATCATCATAACCCTTTATGAAGTAGACTGCATTTGTTTTACAGGTGAGGGAACTGAGATTATATGAAAAACCTTTGGATATAATTTTGAAATGAATTTATGAAAAAAGCTAAATTTAATTCTTTATTTTTCTTTCTTGAAAAACAATTTTGAATTTTAAAAAGTTTAACTTTTTCAATTGCCAAACACCTCTGCTGACCTCTACTTATGATTTCCAGATGACAAAAACATCTGACTTAAGAGATTTCTGCATATATTTTTAAAGTACAGCTTAAAATTATACTTTCATTTTATAATTGGAAAAAAATTGAGAGAGGAATTTCTCCAGCTTTATAATTTCATAAAGACTGAGGTTTAGACAAGTAAAATAGTTTGCTTACTATTAGCATCTGTGGGTAAAATTGCAGTATTTCCAGAATCCCTTGCCTGGCCTTAGTGCATCTCCATATCATTAGGTGTTTCCCAGGGATGGAGAGAAGTATCCATCTCCATAACAATAGGTGATTACATGGGGGAACTGGGCATACCTGGACCAGAGAGGTTGGGTGGGTTCCTTTTTGCAGCCAGATCATGAAAGCCACACAAGTAGAAGTGGATGACGGCTTGTAAGCAATAAACAGGTTTCTCCCACTTTATTCCTCCCTTTGACTGATTTCAGTTTCAAAGGTAATTTGCCCCAGGCTGGGAAGATATTTTCTCCCCAAAGTTATAGCACCTATTAGTGGGAGAAATGTAACTAAAACTTAATTCTTACTACAAATTCAATGTTCTCTGAATATTCCACTAATTACTAAAATTAATATTGTTAATTCTTGTTATTCCAATTAGTGATAATACCACAGATAAAAATAGTAGTGATTTAAACAAGCATGACAATATCCCTAATCAAATTAGTCTAATTCCCAAATCAACCAACCTAAAAAAATTATGACACATACAATTGGGTAATAGGAAAACATTTATATTTAATTGTAATATGCAGATAGATCATTGATGCTTTCAATGATCATTGAGTCAACAGTATGATGGTGTTTGTAGAAAGAAAAAAGAAAGGTAATAAAAAACTTTGTAAACCTAGTAAGCATTTTGACACTTTCTGTGTGAAACTAAAAGGCTAACTTGCAGATTTAAATTTTATGTATCTACAAAAGTAATGAACAGACTAAGTAAAAACATGTCTAAAACTCAACAAAGAGATTGCCTTCAATTTTATTTTTAATACAAAGTAATGAAAAAAAACCAAATCAACAAACTAAGAAAGGGACCCAAGAACTCTAATTTTAGGTGCACATATGTATAATTCCTAGGAAATGAAAATGTAAATGGTGTAAATTAAGAAAGGAAACCATTAGACTGAGGTGGCTCTAATGCTTGTGGAGGCCTATGTAAGGAAACCAAATCTAAGCCTTTAAATGCCTCAAAGTTAGGAAATCGAAATACTAAGGACAATCAATCATGAACAACCAACTAGGCTCTAAGCTATAGCTTAGAACTGTATGATCTTTCTTTGCTTTTGAACCTCTCCTACGTAAATCTCCTCTGGCGTCAGGGTGTTCTTCTAAGCATGTCCAGTTTGGTGCCGAGTGGAACCGATTTTTGCTCAAATAAACTCTTAAAAATTTCAATATCCCTCAGTTTATCTTCTAACAATCGGTATAGATTAAAAAGAATTAAAAACACAATGTAATCTAAACCAGAATTGAATATCAATCTATTGACAGTGGCTCCAGATATTAACCTCAGGGGAAAAAAAATTTCAAGCACTATCTGCAAAAAATTTTGAATAAAAACCTAAGGAGTGAAAAATCTACTTAAATATACTTGCAGGCCTCCACAAAAAAACTGTATAATTTTTAGATTTATGCTGCAGAAACTATAGACTGTATAAAAAAATAATGGAAAGAATTCCAGAAAAAGATTTGCTTTCAAAAATCATTCCATAATAAAAATCTCATCATTTTATAATTTAATTTAGCTTTAAATATTGGAAAATAGCTCCAAATCACTTTTTAAAAAATGTATCAAAACTGATGCAGACAACACACTTTATTAAACACTCATGTAAAACAACCATTATCATATACTATTTCCTTAATATTTCAATTAATCTCAACTGAATGGGTTTGAAAAAGTCATATAATGACATTTATAATACATAATATATATAAGATGATGTATGTGTACATATACACACATTCACACACATATACACATATACTATTCCAGACCCCAAAACGTATTCTTATCATCTGGTTCCTTTAGAAAATCAGAGTCAGAATTGATACTTAACACACACAAAAAATGAATTTACTTTACAGTAATAAAAAAATTTACCAAGTAATACAGGGATATTTCCTTACAATCACTGTCGATATTGCATTATACCGGTAAAATAAACCAATCTATCTTGCAAAATAATTTCTGTGAAATTTATTAAAATGTGAAATTTCTGCCTCTATTCTTACCCAATCTAAAATATATTCAAAGGATGATGTTTTTACAATAAATAGCTTTTCCACCCTCCATTTCAGTTTCTTTCACATCATTCATAATCTTGTTTTAAAATTATAGTAATTATTATGCTTAAATTTTATATATATATATATATATGCGAAATTAATCCCAACCTGTAAAGTACAAAACATGTTAAGGTATTATTATTGTACCCAATCTCTCTATTAAAAGTTATGACTTTGAAATTTATCAGAAAAATCTCCTTTAATAACTATTGATATGTATTCTATCAAAACTGTACTTAGTGTATTAAAAATTCCTTAATATGTTTTTTAGAATTCTGAAATATTTAATACTACCTAGAACCTTTAAAATTACTGTCTTAAAGTTAACAAAATAGTTGATATATGAGAATTAAGGATAGTACAAGACAACCACATTTTAAAACAAATGTATATAAATAATATAGCTCTATTTGCCTATTCTAAACACGTTCCAAAGCAGGTCAGGAAAGTGAATGACTGTAGGGAGCTTGGTAGAGTGTAAAAATTTGGATGCATAAATCTCATTCAGGTTCACTTCCATATACCCTGAGGGCAAAGCCAGGCATGACTCCTTCTCATGTTACTTACTGAACTGGGTTATACGTGGCAATATTTGCACTACGGTCCTGTGATGAGGCAGCATGGGGAGAACCAGCTGGCTAAGGCTAATGTACCATCTGGGCTGAAAAAATACTGCCAATTCCATTGGCAGAGGGGGAAGAGTGAATTTGTAATCGGGCTATAAATCACAAGCAGGTCTTGCAAGTTGTCAATTAAAAGTCTCATATATTGATGTCCTCAATGCATGGGTGACTTCTGGCTTTTAAAATGTCACTATTTACATAATAAAATCCTTTTAAATACCAATCCTAATAAAAAAAACTACCCAAAACACCCATAAGAAACAAACCAGCACATTAAGAAATGTGACTTAAAGACAGGGTGGTTTGATCACTCAGGTGTGGTGAGATTCTTAAGTGTTGAAAGGCACCTATTTTAACTTTAAAATTTACAACTTAAATTGAGAGAATTTTCACTGACTATATTACCTTTGTGCATGTCTCTGTCCCAGATGAGAAGAAAACCCATATACTATCACTTATTTTTTCACACACTCACATACACACACACAAATTATTGTCCACCACATCATCATGATGTCTGATGTCTAGAAGAACATCGGTGAGTAGAGGGGTGAGGTAAACCTTAACTCAAATCCTGGTTCCATTGCTTACAAGTTCTATGGTATTATGCATATTAATCTATGAATCACAGGGATGCCACAATGACATGGAAAGGGTTAACAATAATATATGTAAAGTAACTAAAACGTAGTAGCTGTGCAGTAAATGATATCCATATTACTCTGATGTAGAGAAGTGATACATTTGCACACTCTTTGATTTAAATGTTGCGTATGTTGTTTCTAATCAGAGTCAATACATAAATTTTAGTCAGAAAGCAGAGAACACTTTTGCCAGCCATTCATCAGTTTGTCACCAGATTTCATGCAGTCAACTCTTTATGTTTGTAATTTGTAATTTTTTTTAGGATACTTCAATCAGATAACCCTAGGATTGATCAAATTCTGTTGGCAATCTATAAAAACTTCTAGGATAATCACTAGACAACTCAATCAATGATTGGTACTACTGAATGATACTATTCATTGAGCATTCAGTATGTGAACAGCTCTATATTAGGTTATTTAAAAAAATTATTTCGAGTTTAAGTAATAATGATATATTAACCACGATGGGGATCACTATGATGGTCAGCAATCAAACTACAGTTAGATTTGGTTGAGGCTGAAACACAGAGAGGGCCGGACAGATTTTACAGATCCCTTGCAGCTTTCTACCAATTTCTAGTCACCAATATGTATCCCTAGGACAATGTAAGAAAATCATGGAATGGAGCAAGGAAGCTAATCAAGGAGATAGCAGAAGACTGATGCTTTCCAATATAGGAATTTTATCTGCTTCTAATCTGGAAAAACACATTGATACATTCAATTTGAAACACCATATATAGCAGTTCATAATATGTACAAATATTTCAAGATCTATACTAGAATTTGGAGGAATATCAAAGTGTGTGTATTCCAAGGAACAAAATTAAATCAGTATATCCTCTTCCTCTTTTCTCTCTGCCTGTGGACTCTATCATCTGCGTCACTGCCCCTTCCCTGAACCCATTCTCCACTTTGCACCTCAGGAGGCCTCCACCACATCTTGTTTGCCAACTAGCTTCCATCTGAACGTGAACAATCAGAGGAAATCTTCAGGAAGGGTTTGGTGAGCCAAGGGACAAAGACTTCCAAGGCTTAACTAGATCTAGGACCAGAGTGAGCATGAGAAGTACCCAAGATGTGTAAGTCAAAGAGGAACCCACTCTCAGGTACTAATCCAGATCATCTGTGGTATCATCTCCACATCCCTCAACAACTTTAGCTCCCTCAAGATAGACTCCTTGATTCCAAGTCTCACTGGACTCTGACAGTTCTAAGGTTGGTAATAAGTGACTAATGTTGCTAATATTTGCCTTACCATCATGTATTCTTTACCTGGCTTCTAACTCTTGAGGTTAAATTCTCTTTTCTACAGGGACTCTGATCAAGTGTCATTTCACACTTTTAAGTCAACCTACAAGTATGTTGTTATTCACATCTGAGTATTAATTTTGGACTATATTATCATATCTTGAGTAAGCAAACATTTGTAAGCATCACTATTTATATATAACAAAAGCCTTAAAATTAATTAATAGCAATACATAATCCACTTTATCACATAAATTTGTTTTAGCTTTCACTTAAAAGGAATGTGTGTATATGATTCATATGTGGGAAGAAAACCATTTTATTGAAACAAAATTCAATCTGTTATTGGATTTGATTTCTCATTCTTCTTTATCCCTACCCAAAATGACATTTTTAAACATTAATGAAACCATTGTGATCAAAACAAATCAATTCCATAGAAGAAATGAGATCCCGTTTTGCCTGTTTCTTAAAAACTAACAATTTATAATTCATTTTGTCACAAATGTTATAACACTATAAGATATACATAAGTTTTAGATAAAGGAATGCTATCTAAAGCTAATATTTTCATTTTGTAAAAGATAAACATGAGTGAAACAGACACAAAAAAAGACTTGAAAGATCAAACAACTGAATCATTATATGATCTATCACTGCATATTAAAAGTAAACTTTTACTTATAGCCTTTTAATAAATGTGTTTAACATTATAATACCTCAAATAAAGTGGAAAATGTTTCCAGAAAAAGTTGAAAGATGATGAAAGAATGGTGTACATAATATGCTCTCAAATATAATTTTAAACTAAGTGTACATATAGTTTTATATACATATATAAAATGAACAGTCATTAGCAAAGATTCCATTACTTAAAGGCATTTATGACCAAACATCCTTAAAATATTATATGAAAAACAGATTGATGCAAATTCAGTGTGAAAATACTTGAATTTTGAAACAGCAGTTTCAGCCTATCCAAAAAAAATAGTAATAAATGAAAATATATCCTCCTTGAAGACAGAAAAAGGTGCTGAAATCTGATACTTTAATTATACGTATGTTTGAAATGTAAATGATTGAGAAAAGAAATCTTACTATATTCACTCCCAATGACAGATTTTTTAAAAGGGGGATTTTTTGGGAATTGAACACTTTATAGAGAACTTAATTAAAAGACAATTTGGTCTAGGCTATATCAGTCTAGATAGTTTTGAATTATTTGTTCTAGATAGGAAACTCAATTCTATTGATGCTTGCCTCTTTTTGCTTGAAGATCATCTATATCACATAGTAAAAGAGATCATTTTCTACATAGAGTAAAATGTTTTACATGTGCTTCATTTCATGGATAAATACAATCACAGGTTTGCTTATCTTTCTAAGTAATCTAATTCAGAAGATAAAAATTGAACATGTGCTATACTCTATAACTTTCCTGCCAGGAATCTGAAAACAATAGTCTATTTCTATGATAAAAATAGTCTTCTTTCGGTAGGAAGAAAAACTTGAGAGTAGTGTTTCTTACCGGAGAATAGGTGCCTTTTTATATTCCTTGGGGAACTCGCTACCCACATACAAAGGACCCTGCTGTCTTTCACCTTGCTTGGGATCCTCACTGAAACCTCTCCATATGCAAGACAGTTACTGAGAGGTTCAATAAAAGAATTGAAGAACATGCTCTTTTGCAGAGCTGCCTTCACAGCACACAGCAGACACATAGCAAACTGATGTTTTCAATGAGCTGGAAAATAGGTGAGGAGCACCTAATGGAATAGTAGATGACAGATCAACCAATATAAGGAAGTCCTAGATATTGAGATGCTGGGTCCTAAGTGACTGATTCTAGTGAGTATGTGCCATTTTTTTCACCCTGGAAATGTATGACTCATTATGTGTTCATAGCCAGTTTCCCTCTCATTGTGAAATATTTTTCTCCACGTGGTAATAGTAATTACACTAATAAAACGTAACATTTACTGTGAGCTCACTTTTCCAAGTGATGGTCAGAGGGGCAAAGGCTTTACATAGATTATCTCATTTAACCCTCATAACAATCTGTGAGGCAGATATTATAATTATTGACCCTACTTGACAAATCTCTAAAGTAAGGCATACTTAAAAAGCTTCCCCAGATCGTATGCACCTAATAACACAAGAAATAAACCTAACAAGTCAAGCCATCGTGCTACACTGCTTCCCTGTATCACAAAGAAGGTAGAAAGGCATAACTCACACTGACATCAATTATTTTTTACATAAATTTAGGAATCATTTATGGACCATGAAATCCTAATATTGACATTGATGTTAGCCAATCCCTTTTTGAGGAATGCAATGATTATCTTCTCAATTTTAAGATACAGAATTTATGGGAAAGGTTGTTTACCAATATATAAGATGAAACAATAGTGTATGAAATACTCTTCACTGTTTTAGGAAACATGGAATAATGTATACATTAAGTGCAATTATTCCCACCACGAATATTTATTGAGTGCTAACCATTTATTAGGAACTGTCCTAGGTGCTGTGAAATCTTGCCTGACTTCGCCTGAGATTTTACTTTGAGTCTCATTACTGAATATCTATGTATAATAATGGCAGGGACACAGAGGTAATGATATAGCATTATTTAGAAATAATAGCCCCCAAAATGCCAGCATGGTGTCACCATCTTAGGAATCAGGATAGGCAGCAGGCCCCCGAAACTCAGATTTCAAGCACTAATGAGCAGTGATAGCCAACAGAACAGCAGTCTGTTGTTTGAAAAGATTGGTGAATCTTTGTAATAGTTTTCACAAACTATCTATCTCTTTCAATTCAGCTCATTTTATTCACAGTACTGCTGGCATAGCATGGAAGAAATTTTGTTTGTTTTTAGTTTGACATTTTAACTACTGTGTCCTACATCAGATCAGTTGGATACAGTCTTCAAATATGACTTGCAGAAAACAGTGTTTTTTTCAGTATGGTACAAATGTATGGCCCCATATTTTCATTTCTCGTCCTTTCTCATCTAAGTCATTGGAGCAAAAATGTGAAAAGTCATTACATCAGCGAATTAGTTCACCCAAGCAGTAGCCTCAAACCACAGGTTAATTTGAACTGTTCAAATATAATTACTTAAAAAAGAAAAGGATTCATTACGTTTGTGGTATCTGCTCGTTCACTGCACCACTGTCAGAGACTGTCAATAAACAAATTACATTTAACGCTGTGCCCTTCTGCTGAACAGGTCTCCTGAGTACATGTCCTTGCACATTATGCTTTGTTTCATTCTTTTGTGTGACCCATATTCACATGCTTTTGGTTTTACCATTTTAATACACTCTCAATTTCACTTAACAATTATATAAAAGCAATGTAAGCAGTTTAATATAAGCAGGACTACTAAATAAAATATTCATGCTGTTGTATAAGATTTGCTTCTTTTTTGTTTTTTAAACTAGGAGCTTCATGAAATAGAATTTTTTTTTAATTTTCAGAAATATTGTTTATATACAATACTATATTGGTTTCAGGTTAACAACCTAGTGATTCAACAATTATATATACATTACTTAATGCTCACCAGGATAAATGTAGTTACCATCTGTCAGCATACAAAGATACTGAGCGTACTAGTTTATCTGCGTTTTCTTGCAGAAATACTATACAGGATTTAGAAAGGATTCCACTCAAAAAAAAAGTTAAAAAACATTGTCCTAGAAAACTGTTTTTAAGTTACTAATAACTGAGATATAAGATAAGACAGTGTGTGTGTGTGTGTGTGTGTGTGTGTGTGTGTGTGTATGAAAGAAACCCCTTAGTAATTGCAAACTAGGTGTCAGAATTAAGCAGTATACCTATTTTGTTATCTTATGAGATGCTTGAAACAGAAAGGGAATATATATATATTTTTTTTTTCAGATGAATCGTTATAAATGGAGTCAGACAATGTGGGTTCTAATCTTAGCAATTAGTTTGATCCATGGGCACACATATCCCTCCAGTGTGAAAATATTATTTCTGTCTGTTTCACTCAGACATTGTAAGATAAATTTTAGGAAATCATAGTAACAGTTCTGCATATGCTTAATTTAGGTGTCTATCAAGCAAAGACCCTGAATTCCTAACATAATAGTTTCACTCAAAGAGATGGCTGAACAACAAAACATATTTCCTCTCTGATTTTCTTTATTAAGCCAGAATTCCACCATTAAAAATGTTTCCCATAAATCATGCCAAATGATTAGGACAGAGAGTTAATCTCTCACTTGGTCATTGGTATAGATGGCATATACCAGTATGCTTTTATAACACTTCAAAATATTGTGAACTTTTCCTTTTCTGACTCTTTGTCTTGCCCTGTTCTGACTATATAGTTTCCTCTATCATGATCATACCCTGATGTCTGAAAATCCCCAGATACTATATTACCATTTCTTTTGCCGTGAATTTTTTAAAATGTTAAATAAAGGTAAACTTGAACATCACATGTCTTCATTCTAGTTCCCTAAAATGTACACTCTGAAAGCTTGAGATAGGGTAAAATGAATTGATTTAAAAATCAGAGACCAACGTATTTCATCTAAAAAAATATGATAAATATTTCTCAACTTATTCTAAAAAAAAGGTTTGTGAGATACATAATGTATATTATGTGTCTCAGAAATGATGCATTCATACATTAATTAAACATCCTTTTTGACCAGGCATCATGCTAGGTGTTGGACATGCCTCAATAAACATGACAAATGTGCAACTCCTGCTGGTTTGGTAACTTTTGTATTAAAAATTCATACATAGGCAGGGATGATGACTATGGGTTCAGAAGTTACACACCACATAATTGCAGGCATTGCCATTTCTGTAGACAATACCAATGAGCTTCTGGGTACAGCTTCCCACAAAGGCTCTAATATTATATGTCATCCTGATTTTCTGCTTCTCAAATATGGATAATGTGGGCCAGGAGGCATTTGAAATCAGAGGGTAAACATGATTCTGAGATTTGGTAAATGATATTAAATCCTATTAACTTTATATAAAACCATAAAATCAAACATCCACATATCATTTGTAAGATAAAATATAATAATTTAAAAAACTGTAATGCTATTGGCAGGGATACAATTTCTCCACCCTCTATTGCCAGGGATGTAAGAGTAGACACCTTTGAGCATAGTCGTGCCTTCTTGATTTCGGTAACCCTCATTATCATCATTAGCTAATGTGGGGTAGTCAAAGAAGCCCCGCGTTTAAATTTGGACAAATTGATTCTACCACTTACTAGACATGTGATCCTAGGAAAATTACTTAAATGCTGGGAAACTCAGTTTCTCCATTTATAATAAGAAGCCACCATCACTCCTTCAAGGGGTTGTTCACTGGGTGTAACATATAAATCACCTGGCACACAGGAAATTGAAGAGTCATCAGTTATTTTCGCCTTCCTCTGGATTTATTAGACATATGCTGACAAGAAAATAATATATTTAATACAAATATTTAATAATAAACTTATCTTAAAGTAGATGTAGACTATTTGTACAAAATCTTCCCATTTACAATAGTTGCTTTAGCTCTATTCAGTATAAGAGAATCAACTTTGCAATATAACAGCTTTTATTCCACAACCCAGCATTTGAATTTATGAGCCATCAAAATAAAGGGTGAATTAGATCCCATTTTATTACCCCATATAATTGCAGTACAATAAAAGATTAGCAAAATATGAGTTGCAGGATTTTCTAAGCAATCACTTTCTGTATTTTTATTAGGTAAGTGGTATCTCAAAAGTCAAATAATTTATGTACGTGAAGAAAGATGAATGACTCTTGTGAATGTCCAAAAGGATAAAATGTTATGACCTCTTATAAAACATGAGTAAATATTTTAGCTTTGCCAGATGAATTAATGGTATTTTATTTATTTTAGAAGATGGCACTTCTGTTATTGTAAAGAAAATAGACGTGTGTACATGAATGCCTTTCCTTTATTTCCATTTAAATGAATTATCTTAACTTGATTTTGAAGCTATTATATCCATGCATGTGCATAAACAATTGTTTGTGCCAAAGAATAATAGAGGGGATTCTCTAATGAAAAGGCATTTAGGAAGGAAAGAAGGAAAGGAGGGAGGAGAGAGAGGAAGATTTATATTTGCATCCCAAGGTGTAAATTTGCATCCCAAGGACTAAAAGGAGCCAGAGAACCCCTCTGAGTTAGCCCATCGTTACTTAACAGTGCCTGCTAGATTGAGTAGGAGAAGTAGTACCCCTCAGGCAAGTGAGCTTTTCCCCACAGTGCCACCTCCAGGGCTTCAGGATTACAGAGCTGCAGACAAAAGGGATGCCCAGGATTTCTTCCTCTTTCACCTTACTGACAAAACATTCCAATTATTTATATTTGGTTATACCCTCTACTTGATCATGTAAGCATAAATATGATTCTTTACCCACAGCTATAAAGATATTTATTCCTTTCAACCAGGCTTTAGTTCATAAATTGCAAGGAATTTTGTTCCACTGATATTTGATTTTTGTGAATTTTGAAGACAGGCTCTATTTACTTAGCACAGGTTTAATATTGCTTAAGCTCTGATGATTGTAAAGAGGAGACCTAGTCTCATGGAAACCATCATTTTTGTTAAATGTACAAAATTCCAGTTTAATTTTGTAATAGACTCCATAGTTAGGCTACTAGATTTTTAATATGTGACTACATTTCCCCAAGTTTCATTAGTTTTGATGAGTTCAAAGCAAGTATTATTGATGAGTAACCGAAAGTTAAACTGACTTTAAAATAAAGATAAAATTCTTTAAACTAGAACCAGACTTCGCTACTATCCATGTTCTTGTTTCAAGAAGCTATGTTCTCTCTGAGGCAGCGGCTCTTACAATTACTTGATTTAGGGAAAAAGTGTAATGAAGAAGAAATATCTGTTGAAATATATTTTATAAAAAACAATGAATGTGGCCGAAAAAGACAAGTACCAAATGATCTCACTCATATGTGGAGTATAACAACAAAGAAAAAAAAGAAAATGAAGGCACAAAACAGCAGCAGACTCACAGAACCCAAGAATGGACTAACAGTTACCAAAGGGAAAGGGACTGGGGAGATGGGTGGGA
>JAQQAC010019064.1:3626309-3667628 GCA_029783875.1 Phataginus tricuspis
AAAAAAAAAAACAATGAATGTGTAAATATAGAGGAAATAGGAGGAAAGCAAGTACACAAAATGATTTGAAAATAGATAATGTTCCAATAATTTGCAATCACAATATAGGTTGGTCACGGGGATGGTAGTACAGGATGGAGAATACAGTTAATGATTCTGTAACATCTTACTACACTGATGGACAGTGACCACACTGGAGGGGGTGAGGATTTGATAACATGGGTAACTGTTGAACCACTGTGCTCTGTATTTGAAACCAGTGGAAGATTATATATCAATGATACATTAATAAAAAAAATAGATAATGTTCCTAATTTCCCAACATAAGGAATAGAAAATACACTATTCACTTTTCTTCTTTTTTTAGTTATGCTTTGGTCTCTATGGAGACTTGATAAGGAATACCAGCTACTAGCTATTTCAAGCTCTGTGTGTACCAGCAATATTGTTACTGAGAATGTCACTTAGCTAAAGAAGAACCAAAATTTGGGGATATTCAGAAATTCAAGAAGCTTCTATCAATGAACTCAAAAATACTCAGGAGAGCTATAGAAAAATGTCAGAAATTAAAATAAGTGAAAGGAACAGATTTGAAAATGGTAAAAATGAAAGGTTACCGAAAAGAGGAATTAGAACAACCAATCAGGATGGGTAGCTTTAAAGAAAAATGTGTCTAAAAAACAAGAGAGAATGAATGAAAAGTTTATGAAAATTAGACATTACTTGTAGTAGGTACTTATTTAATATAGCTTAGAATTTGTACATGTGGTATTAACTAAAAACATAAAATGAAACAGGAAAATATAAATGAGAAATATTTATACAGGAATTTATATAGCAATTCCTTTATAAAAGAATCTGGCTGAGGTATACCTAAAATCCCCAGACGCTGCTAGAAAGTGGTACTAAAATCTCCCAGAAGGTCTTGAAGAGATTTGACAGTGGTAGAAAACATAAAGACTAACCTTTAAGAGAACTTCCTCAGGAAACTACTTCTTACTAAATTGGTGACTATTAAAGTATTGCCTGGGACTGAGGAAAGAGGGAACAGCTTAGAAATACAAGACTTACCTATCTTTGAGAATTCCAAGCCTCTTCTTAAATGTTAGACAACAAACCCTGACTATTCCGTTAAACACTAAACCATCTTTCTATGACATATACACCAGAACTTCCCAGTTCGGACACACACAGCTCTATTCCTTAGGAGCATTTAGCTCACTGGTGCTGTTTACACTACAGACAGCCTGGTCAGCCATCTTCTAGATCTCTACAGAGCTATCTTCAAATTTCTTCATGTTCCACAAACTTCCTTCAACATTGTCATTCCTCTCTTTCAACGCATGACCCCAGAGGCATTAGGGGAGAACTTCATCAGCTTTTAAAGCCTCTACTCACCTTTCTTTCCCAAGTCACAGTGAAAAAGGATCTTTTTCCAGTTCAAAGCTAATTCTTCCTCTTACATTTTTTAACCCATCCCCTCCCATCCATTCCAGGATCAAAAATACCATGCATCATAGGTTCACCCTCTCTCCAAAGTTTTCAAAACTTATCTTCTAGCTGTGTCTCCCATATCCTTATAAGCATGCTCAAAATTTTCCAATAGAAACAACAAAAACAATCAAAATCAACTTACTCAACACTGAATCCCTCTCAAGTGATTCTCAGTTTCTATATCCTTCTTCCACAGACAATCATAACACAATAGTCTATACATGCACTCTCCTGCCCTTCCCCACACTGTTCTTATAGCTACACAAGTCTCTGCTTTCTTGTGCTGCTGCAGCTTATCTTGCTAAGGCCACCAACCTACCTCCAAAGCCAATATGCATGTACTCTTTCAGCCCTTTCCTTCAGAACCACTGTCGCCTTGAACTGACAAATATTTCTATAATTCCAACTGTTCTTTCTTGGCCTTCTTCCCAAACCACATTTCCTCTGCCTACCTTTCAAATGTTGAGGCTCCATATTTCTGTCCTTGAACTTCTTTTTCATTTTTCCAGAGTATTCCTACTGATTCCAAGAGTTCCACCATTCCATCTATAACTTGATGATACCAAAATCTACACTTTCAGTTTCAACAACTCCTCTGAGCTCTAGAAATAATTATACAGTGTCTCCACCTTATGCTCCAAAGGCAACTGGAACTTCATGTCCAAAATTGAATCATTACCTTTTCTTCTCACACCTGTTCCTCTTCTAATATTTCTTAGCTCCATAAACAGCACCTCTACCCAGCACATTCTTCCCCAGGCTTGTTCTCTGCCTTATTTCTCTTTAGAAACTAGGTTAAAGCCCAGTATCCTGCATATTCCAACATTAATAAACTATTTTCTGCTCCCCAAATTTACCATGCAATTTCAAATATGCATGGCTTTGACTGTTGTATTGGAAAATCTCTTCCTGCATTAAATTTACTGATATTTCAGGCTTTATTTTAAGTTTACATATTCTATGATTCCCTTCTGGAAACCTAACTCCAGAGAATATGAACCGTTCAGTGATTGTGCCTAAACTGGGATCCCTACACATTTCTAGCATAGTACCTGTTCTATGTTATTGCATTCATTTATTTCCACATGAGATTTTAAATTTCTTGGTGGCAGAGATCTGTCTTATTCATTATATTCCCAGCACATAACATAATACTGACACATGGAACATTTACAATAAACACTTAAAGAAGAGAAGAATCTGGAACAGGAAATTACAATAGTTTTCTGTACAATTGTGGGGCATTGTTTGGCAATTTACATTTTAGTGTTAGAACTAATCATGTAAAATAGGTGAAACTGATCCTCTCCCAGTTCCCTGTGCCATTCCAAACTAATGTTGAATTTGGAAACATTTTTCTAATAAGCTAGCAACAAAAATATTTTGAATTTCCTTTGTCAGATATTCTGAAAAATGTCTTCCACACACTAAAGTCAATATGCATCTGGAAAAGTCAGGTACATGTCTAGGTTGGCTGGGTACAGAGTGCTCACTCTAATCTAAGGAAGACATATACAGAATTCCAGAGACATATTTCTACCATTCATTCTAGGTATGCAAGTGTATTATAAGCCAGGCCCCCCAATTGCACAAAATGTATCAAATTCTTGAAAAAATGTCAATGAACTTCTGATTTATATCAGAACTGGACTAGAATCTTCCCTTGAATAAATGATACCTCAGTAGTGGACGAAGCAAAATTCACATAGCCATTTTCCACATTTGAGATTTCCAAATTCACTACTCAAGAATCTTAACCCTCCTAGTAACTAGAAGAGTTAGAGTTCTTTAGAACATCAGGAACAGAGAAGAAATCACTATAATAGGGTCATTGAAGTTTACAATGAAAAATAAGCAATCTGATGAACACCTGACTTTTATGTAATTTAAGATGAGAACCTGTGAAGATTCCAAATTATGTAACTTCATTTTAGTGTTATGTGTATGTTGGTATGTATGTGTGTATGTGTATATACACATACATACATAATTAATGCAATGAAGAGAAGGAAATATTCATTGAATATTAAAACACTAATAAGACACTTAAAATATTTTCTTCATATTAAAAAAGTAAAATATATATTCAAATTTATGAATGCCCAATTTATGAGTACATAATTAACATATTTAATTATTTTATAGTAGCTAATCATTTTCTTTTCTTTTGAAGCTAAAGTAACAGCTAAGCCTTTTTCATTTTAGTAAACATGATAGAACAAAATCTATTTCCTAAGGCATTACTGTTTTTGGAGTGTATACTAGAAAATTTAAGAAAAACATTCTCTTAGTTTCAGTATTAACACAGGCTATTTAGTGAGCGCTTAGTCTCAGCAAGGTACTTTATCAAACTTTATTCAAATCATCTCATTTAGTATTTGTCATGCTTTCTATTTATTTTTTATTAACATTCTTCCAATAATCAATAATATTCAATTGGCCAAGATTACACAGAAAAATGTACTCCATAGTTTTTAAAGTTCTTTTTATACTACTTATAATATGGTTGGCATTACTCTTCACATTCATAATACAGCCATGTGTTTTCTCCTCCAAGGGAAGCTAGATAAGTCTAAGCAAACAACCAATGACCCTTTAATATTTTGAAACATTTTCAATAATGCCTCACTAGAGAAGAAATTTGAATAGAAAATATTATGACCTAATTTGCTGATTTTTATTGATTAAAATATTCCACAAAACAACTACCAATGCTGATAGATACATTTTGAAAGTGAGTAAAAATGAACCATAAGCTTCAATATTTACATAATTATAGATTATTCTTCTAATTATGTCCCTGAACATCAAGAGAAATGTATATTAACTCATAATGAATTTTAAAAAGACATATTCAAAAATCAAAATAGTTTTCTGAAAAATATATATATATAATTAATATAAATATTAAATAGCCTGTATCTTCTTTAGACGTCCTAAAATACTTCAGCTGAACCTACTGATAATTGTATAAATAAATATGCCAACATAAAATATTTACCTGGGCTGCTTATACATAAACAGTTAATTAAGTTGTAAGGATATATTTATTCACATACACATACACAGAACATCTCAATTCAATGCTTTAAAAAAATAGATAATATACAGTAGCATTCTGTTCTTATTTGACTTTCATATCAAGAAGTAAAAACTTGTATCTGCTTCTCCTCCAAAAAATACACACTACTTAATTGTACTTGGCATTTTTAATCCAGCAAGACTATTGTTTTCCTTCCATTTGAGATACAATATTTCAAATAGGAAAATTACTGTACAAAGAAAATTCTCCCTGAATTATCACAAACACAAGCAAACTCTCTCAGAGCACTGTGATGGCAGCAGGGTCGTGCATGATGGATGGTTGCTTTGTGAGAACAGTCAGCCATGGACACCCCTTTGCCCCTCCACCCCATTTCTTTATTTAATTACATGGTACTGGGAGTACCAGGCAATAAAATTGCATTTTCATCCATAGCTGATTTCCATTTAGAGCCTGTCATGTTAATAGTGAAATAAATTGCTCTAATTGCCAGCAAACTTCATCAAATTCACATTTCTTTCTTATTTTATTCAATATTTATTAAACTCCATGTCCTAACTTGCCTGGCTGGAAAAAGCAGTCTAGTTTCTGAATAAATTTATATCCTAATAGTACGGTCATATTTTTTTTTTTTACTAATGTTCTTAAAGTGTAGATGAATTTGTTCATATTGTTTTAGGAAAATGTATTATGAATACTTGCTTACAAATCTAGTTACCGAATAATTATATTTGACACTTAGAAAAAGAATAATTTAAATAAAACAAAAATTTTAATTCTTTGTTTTCTGTGACTATAAGGTTTAATTGTACAGATTTCTGGGTGGCAATTTCAATGGACAATGAAATATTTTGGTTCCCACAATTTATTACTCCTGAAACACTTCCCAAAACCATTTGAGGTAGTATAAGATGAAAGACCTAAATATAATTGAATCATTAAAATGAATAAGAGAACAGACTTGACAATAAAATGCACATTGAGCTTGAAACCAGAAGGCCTACATTACAATCTGAACTCAGTCATTTATTACCTGTGTGTTCCTGACTCAGTCATTTTATTCTCCAAAAGCCTCCTTTTGCTAACCAAGGAGTTGGACCTGATGACCTCCCAGGTCCCCATTAGTTCTAAAATCTCTATTATTTTAATGACAAAGGAAGAAGAGATGAGGTGAGCATATAGTTCAATTGAGAGCAGGGTAGATTCTCTGACTAAAGGCAAGTAATTAGCTCTTAGAATCCCACATAGCTTATCAACAAACAGTAAGAGGTGCATGGCTCTCACTACTTCACTAAAAAATAAATCATGCTGATTATTGGAAGCAACAAACATTTTAAAAGCTAATTCTTTGCAAAAACATTACAATAGTACTTTGAATTGCACAATAAAATATATTCAATATCATTTATTTTAAAAAGTATCAAAAATAATTTCCATTTAGCCTTTTCTTATTCTGCCAAGAACGCAGTGTTAAATTGCTATTTTGAAAGGCATTTCAGCAGGTAGTTTAAGTAATAAAGACCAAATTTGTAGTTTTCTAATCATTCATCTAAATGAAGAGCATTGAGAATTGAGGGGACTAAGTTATTAGTATGTTTCTAGGACTAGTCCTTTCAAATAACAATTTTGAGGGGATATTTTGCATAAGAGTAGATTAAGGTCATCAGGGTAGTGTCTACAATACAGGGATTTTATGTGGTTGCTTTAAATAGCCAGTGATATGAGGCAGACATATTTTCTTTTGAAAATAAAAAGACTTGATTTATCTATCTCCTTGCCCAAAGCTGGCCACCAGCCACACCCTGATTCAAAGTATTCTCATGGAATAGTTAAAAGCTGACTAAGACATTTGAGCAGTAGCTTTACATCCCAATTTTTCAAAGAAATAATAGATCGAAGTCCCTAATCATAACCATGCATCATAACCAAGAAAGAGATAACTCTGTGATGAATTTTTGAGAAAAGTTGCTGTTTTTTTCAATCTTTATCCTACCCACCACTCTTTAAAAAATCCTCCACAATTCCTGTTAAAAATTAATGACAGAACTAAATGAGTTCAGATGAGAGTTGAGTTGTTTAATAAAAAGACCGGGCTGCTAACTTTGACATAAATGACAAAAGTTAGTTGAGAGAGCATAAGCATACCCCCTGGCAAATAAAAGGCATTGAATGTTAACCAAATCTGAGTTCCTCTCTCTGAATGTTCTAGCCAAATTAAGATACATTCAGAATTATTCTCATATGTAATAAAATAGACATATCAGAGAAATTTCCTTTTCTCATTCATTCATTCATTCATTGCAGATATGAGCAAGGATCCTGAACATCTAAAAGCATATTATATTTTAGGCACCAGTTATAAATGAATGAGTCTGAGGAAACAGCTTTGTTTATAACACTTAGAGTTGGTATTTTCTTTGTCTAATGTCTCATTCTACCTGCAGTCATTCTTTAAATGGTATTTCTATAAAAGACTCTGAAGGAGCATTAAAAGACACCAGAAGGTATTTGAAGTCATGTAGTTTGGCCCCTAGACCTTCTGTCAGAAGTATCAAAGGTTGATCAATATATAGTGATAAAATATCTTGCCCTTAAATTTTCCTCCTCAATTAAAGAAAATAAAAGTTAGTAATGATGAGTAGAAATAAAGCTGTGAGCCCTATTCCTGACAGTTCCCCATATGAGATACTGGGTGATGAAACTTGGGCACATAGTTCCTTGAGGGTAAAGTTTATTAAATGTGTTGAAGCAATAGTCAACAGACTTAAAACTCTATGATTCGGCCAAACTAGAAGATCAGTGTTTTAGCAGTCAAAGTAAATTGGAGTTAGTAGTCATGCCAGAGAAATTATATTAGAAGATTTACTTAGAAGAAATATTTTTGTAGGATTTGGGTCTATAACCCAATACTGGGTTTAAATCACCCCAGCAGATAAAAACAAGAAATTTGCCTGAGGTTCTTTTCAATTTAATATATGTAAAATTGCAAAAGTTACACAATATGAGGGAGACTAATCCAGTCTACCAAACTTAGCAGGAACATCACAGAATATTAAATTACAAGAAAGCTCACCTAATAATCAGTGTAAATTTCAAATTTGAAAATACAACAACAAATGAAGAAATACGGAGGAAAAAAAATTATGACCATTTAAAAAAACCTGATAACTAATTTAATGCCCCCTGAATTGAGAACTTTGTTATTTACATGATCTAAGGAAAAACGTAGCCTATTAACATTTTTAACCTTTTTTAACACGTAATTTTAAAACTATAAAAACACCGAAGATATAATCCTTAAGAAATATATAATTTGTCATTAGCATACTTATTCAATAAATATTTATTGACTACTTAGGCAATAAATACTTGGTTAGGTAATTTAGCAAAGATGAGTAAGATAGTTTCAGTTTTAGTTCTTTTTCACCTTTAAAATAAAGACAATGACAATTATTTTGTGAAATTAGTTTGAGACTAAAAGATTAGAAGAAGAGGTTCATAAAAGTATCTAGCACAATGACTGGTTATAGAAGGCACTCAATAAATGTCTGACCTACAATATCCTATTAGTTTCAGGTGTATATCATATTGGTTCAATATTTTTATACATTATGAAATGATCCCCATGATAAGTCTAGTTACCATGTATAAGTATTCTTTAAATAGTAATTTTAAGATGTGCTAATTAATTCAATAACCACAGAGTAAAGAAAAGCACTTGAGATTATTATATATATTTGCCACTCATCTTTGTTAAGTGACAATCTGTGTCACATCTTTCAATGCCATGATAAGCTTTCAGGGTATTTTTTCAAGAAATTGGAGAACTTTCAATCTTTGTTTTTCAAAATAAAATTATGACAGTTGTGTTGTTATTGATGAAAAGTGAGAAATCAAAAAACTTACATAGCATATTTAATCTCAGAAGATTTTATTATCTGTAATAAAAAGAAGAAACTTTTAAAATACTAAAATAGCACATTTGTATGTTGGGCAATGTTTTAAATATTAGAGTCCCATACTTGAATTTGTAAAACCTTAATCTAACTCTCCATATGTTAAGGCATAATGTGACTGATTCCATAGAAGAGGGTGCATTTCTCTATGTCAGCCAACTGGTTTCTATAATAAATTTCCTCTCAGTTAAATGTCAGCGTATTGTCTTAAATTCTCATATAGGGACTACTATATTTATTTTTAATTATTTCATCACATCCAAAATTAAAATTCACTATTCTCTCCATTATAATCACAATTATTAACACTGGCACTATTTTAATATATTTTCAATTTGCATTTTCATTTATTCAAATATCATCACACTGAACACTGTTAATTATACTCTATTGTTCAGGAAATCACATTTATGTCAGTTAATAGTGGCATCAGCAGAGACTGACATAAGCAATATTCGGCTTGCTTTGTGGAAGGACTTGGGGAAGCAGGTTAAAACATTCACCTAATTAACCTGTTACTTCTCTGAACTTTCAGTGAGTATTTGGCTTCATTTTTCATTTATAGCCAATATTTTTTATTCCTTCTGGCTTATTATGCATAGGCATGTGTTTGAAAACCATGAAATGTCAATTTATGTACTATTTCTAGTATCAATTCCCTAAGTAATCTTGCCTCTGTGTTTGAGTTTCTCCATCAAAAAATACAGTTCTGAAGTTTCTTGCAAACTAAACAAAAATATTGGAAGAAAAGTGAAGTGAAAAATATTTCATTTCCAGAAAAGAAATTAAGTTGTTCACTTTTTCACCATGAAAAGCAGCAGATATTTGTAGTTATTCAGATTATAAAGCAGCACTGCCTAAAAGAAATATAATATAAGGCACATATGTAATTTAAATTTTCTAGCTGCCACAATTAAAAAATAGGGTGAAACAGGTGAAATTCATTAAATAATACAGTATATCTAAAATATTATGTAAAAACATATAATCGGTATAAAAATTATAAAAGATATATTTTGTATTATTCTCCATACTAAGTCTTTTAACTCTGGTGTGTATTTTACACTTAATCGCTTAATCCAAAAATCATCTCTTCTTGGATTAGCCACATTTCACGTGCTCAATAGTCATATGTAACTCACGGCTATAGTAGCAGGAAAGGTGTTGAGAAGGTAAGCTTCCTTAAAGCTAGGACTTTACTTTGTATACTTCTCTCTCCACATTAATGAATTTATCCAATTAATAACATAGGTTAGAGATGGGGTCATCAAATTCTTAGTTTCAATTACAGGTGCTTAAAAATGTACATCTGAATATTAATGGAAGAATAAAGGAATAAATGAATGGGGAAATAGGAAAAAAAGAAGAGTAGAGAATAATAAGCAGAGGTAATGAAATAATAGTAGAGATAATAAAAGTGAGAGTAAAGCAAAGGAGACGCAGAACAGGATAGGAAAAAAAAAGAAGTAGACTTGGAAAGATAAAGCAGAATGCCAATGTTAATAGCACCCCTCTTCAATTTTTAAATAACTCTTTATCATCACAGGGCTGCATTTTAGAGAAAAACAGGCTCTCTACTGAATGTCCATTACAGCTATAAATTTCAATATCTTATGGTTTTATCACCAGTCATTTTTACTTGTAAAGACAAAATGAAAATGTTTCTTTAAACATCAACTTTTGGACTATAGTTATACCCAACTTATCAGTTTCAGAGTTGCCTCTTCCACAGGGAGTAGTCTAAATCCATCTGTTTCATGTGAACAGGGAAATATCCTCCATCACCAATTAGGAAAACTTCAGCAAAAATTATAAGCACCAAGCACAGCCCAAAATAGATCTACTTTGTTTTATCTCTACTTATAAATAACTCTCAGATCTGATGGTAGGAACTAGGTTGAAGTTTTTGAAAATGAAGGGTAAAGGGTCCAAATTATATCAATAAAGTGAACTGATCATATGCATCTGCCTTTCCTCAAGTCCTAAATCTTTTAAGCCACAAATAGGACAGTTAAAGAATGTATCCACAACCAATTTGGAAACAAATGGATTCTATCAGTTAACCAGAAACAGCGAGGAATTCTTAAGTAGGAGAAATTAGATGGGACTAAAACGACAATGCAGAGAAGGCCACATCCACATTTTAAAATGCGCATGAGAGAAATATATTGGGAAGATAAGACCAAATCTGAAGACTCACAGACTGCAGCCCTGGTAAACAAACACAGAAAGACAGGGGAAGCCATGAGGCAATTGTCAAGATCATGATTTAAAGACTCAGTTCAACACTGGAAATAGTCAACTCTTCACCCACTTCCAGTAGATTTTGCCTTGAGGTAAACCACCTAGTTGCACCCTGAAGAAAATGAAGAACCTTCCTAGATAGGTATAGAGTCCTGAAGAATCTTGTATTTCAGATACTAAGTGCAGATGAGGGGAGGGGGTATCTGAGAGAGCAAATGGAATGGGAGCATCCTTGATCCTTTCACCTTCAAATGCTCTGGAGTAGCTCTAGTCAGAGAAAAACTCTGCTTATTTTGTGAATTTGGGGGATTCATAATTTGCCTGCTTTCACAATATGAGCATTGTAAAGCGAAGCAATTCTTGTTTTACTGCCATATATCTTTTAGTAATCCTTTTTAATTTAGTAGGTGTCTTTGGTGATAAAATTTTTAAGACATTGAATTAGAAATTATGCACGTATTTTTCCATAAATTTATCTATTATCTGCCTCCTAACAGGACTGCAAACTTCATGAAAATAAGAATGACTATTTTATCTACACAAGCATTAACTTAGTGCTCAACAAATACTTGTTGAAAAAAAATACTGTTATTGTTGGCAGATATACTTTCTAAATTACGTAAGATTAAGTTATCAAATTAAAAGGCTAAACCTATTCTAAATAAACTAGTTTAAGAATGTAAGCAACATACATAGTTCTTTAAAAATTAAGATAGAACCCAGACATATACAGAAGTAATTTGTCTCTTCTATTGACGTGTTTAATTAAGATTGCAAACAGCGGAAATGAGATTAAATCAAATAGTTATAAAGCGAATAAAGGATTCCAGACAGCTTTCTTCTCTTTCTCCCTTTCTTTCTCCCCTCTTCCTCTTTTTCATTTCTTCTTTGCTTCTGTTTTGTCTTTTTACTTCCCTTCCACCATTAGCCTCCTTCTTCCTTTTTGTTTTTTTAATTAAATATTATGCAGCAGATTGTGTTTCTAAAGAAGAAGATAACACTAATTTCTTTTCATGCATTCCAAGCTCTATGCAAGAACAAAGATCTTTCTGACAATTGCATAGATATAGGTCTTTCCAACAAATGAATTAAACACAGTTTCTTTCACATTTTCAGCCCACCCGATAATCAACTGAATTGTAACACAACAGAACCCAATGCATAAACTGAACAATATGGAGTTTATAAAGAAATATTACTAAAATCATTCCAATTGTGAAATTTCAAAAAACCAGTAAGTGGGCTTTTAAAAGTTATGAGCTAGTAAATAGTGTATCTCATAATTGCAAAAACATTCATTAGTGAGAAATTAATGATTTTTTTCAGTGTTCATAGTACAGTGAAGAATACTGGAAAGCTTTTGGTAATTCTCTTTGGTAGGGACAAAGGACAATAAGAACAACTTAGAAATCAATCAAAAAAATGTATTAAAGAAATATAGCCCTTGCTTACATCAATTATTTATCAATTTTATGTACCCAAGTGTTCCATTCACAAAGCAGTCTATGACATATTTTTTTGTTTATACCTAATTGTTATTACTGATACAATTTAGAACCTGAAAAGAACTGAGAAACATTCCAGACTATTCCACTGTAATATCACTTTACTAACAAATACAGCAAATGAATGATATCAAACTAGAGTACTTACAATGAATTTTTGAGAAATACATTTATTCTGCCCACAAGAGATCATTTTGTGATAGTTAGCTTTTCTGTGTATAATATTGTCATATATTTTATATACCTCAGAATATTCAAATATTCCACTTACATGAATAAATATACTCTAGACACCATTGTCTCTTTTCACTATTCCATTTTATTGTTTTGCTATATACACATTTTGATATTAAAATACCTCAATTTAAAATAATAAAACAGACTGTGATCCAGTGCTGTTTAGAAACCACTGTATCTCTGTAGAAGTAAAATTAATGTCATTTCATGAATAACATGAAATCTCTTAGAATAGCACCTTTTCCCCCATTTCTACATATTAATTTTTAGTTTTGCTTTCTAAGATTATTCATTTGGGGATTTTCTAATTATCTTGTTTAGTTTCTCATTTAAAAAAATCTTTATTCTTAATAAACGTTGGTAATATATATCAGATTTCATTAAAAGACCACTGTCTTCTACTATTCAAGATGGTAAATGAAATAGAATCTCAAAGTTCTTGTGATACTTTTCAGCATGAATCAATTTCCATTTGTGATATCTTCCCCCACCCTAATTTGAACTACCTACAACCTCCAAATCCTCTCCCAGATGCCTAGTTTAACAGTGAAAACTATAGCTAAATCACTTATAAAACATAAAACTAGAGAGTCCTTTCCCTTAATAAAGCAAAATGATAGTTTAAGATGAGTTAGCTAAATTAGATATTTTCTTAAAATGCAGAATTTACTAAAACACTAAGATGTGAAAGCATGTTTTCAAATTATTTTCAAATTTAACTAAGATCAGTTTGCCAAGAATGTTTTGAAAAGCACTAAATTAAAAATGTTGTTACTCAGGTTCATATGAACAAAGAGTTGTTTTCAAATTGTCTTTGTCTATCCTTGTTTCAATTTGATTGATTTTTATAGATTATAGGTTTTCCAACCCATTTTTTTCTGAATACATTTTCAAGGACTCTTTCTTCAACCCACCACCTTTGGTGAGTTACAGAATATCAAAGTGCATGCCAAGTGGTTTATATCAAAGTTTGTGGTATTTATAAATATGTGTGTGTATGTGTATGTGTCTTGTGATATATATATAGGTTATTATATGCATATAAACAATTAAAACAAATTAATTCACTAAAATAACGTGGTTATTTTGAAAGAATATGTATGCATCAACAACAAATTTTCTATCTAGTTAAGGATGTAGAATGAAATATTAAGATATTCGTATTTTGGCAACCTCCTTCCAAGAAGAATCAAATTTTGAAACTTATGAAAGAAATTCATTATAAACAACTAGTTAGCTTAATGAATAAATTAAAACAGAAATCTAGCAATATATGGAGACAAATGAAAAAAAAAATACAGCAATCCAAAATTTGTGGGATGCCACAAAAGCAGCTCTAAGAGGCATACAGGCCTATCTTAACAACAGCAATCCCAAAAAATAGTCTAAACTCACAGTTAAGTAAACTAGAAGATGAAAAAAAAAATGTAACCCAAAGTTAGCAGGAGGGACATGATAAAGATCAGAGCAGAAATAAATAAAATAGAGAATGGATCAAAGACCTGAATGTAAGACATGAAACCATAAAACTCTTAGAAGAAAACATAGGCAAAAATCTCAAACATAAGCATAAGCAATTTTTTGCTGAGCATCTCCTTGGGCAAGGGAAAAAAATGTTTTAAATGAGCAATTAGGACTACATCAAACCAAAAAGCTTCCATACATTAAAGAATACCATCAGCAGACCAAAAAGGTAAACTACAGTTTGGGAGAATATATTCATAAATGATTTATTTGGTAAGGGGTTAACATCTGAAATATTTAAAGAACTCATATAACTCAACACCAAAAATAAAATAACCTGATTAAAAAATGGGCAGAAGACCTGAACAGACATTTCTCCAAGAAAGAAACACAGCTGGCCAACAGGCACATGAAAAGATGCTCCATATTGCTAATCATCAGGGAAATGAAAATAAAAACTACAATGAAATATTATCTTATCTACACCAGTTAAAATGGCCACTTTCCAAAAGACAAGAAACACTAAGTGTTGGTGAGGATGTAGAGAAATGGAAACCCTCCTACACTGTTGGTGAGAATGTAAATTGGTGCAACCACTGTGGAAAGCAGTATGGAGGTTCCTCAGAAAAAAAAAATCCCTAAAAATAGAAATACCATATAACCCACTTCTAGGAATGTGCCCAAAGATAACAAAATCCCTGATTTGAAAAGATATGTGCACCCCATGCTTATTGTCACATTATGTACAATAGCCAAGATATGGAAGCAACCAAAGTGTCCATCAATAGAAGAATGGATAGAGAACAGGTGGTAGATATACACAATGGAATATTATTCAGAAAGAAAAGAAAAGAAATCCTGCCATTTGCAAAAACATGGATGGACCTAGAGGGTATTATGCCAAGTGAAATAAGCCAGGCAGAGAAAGACAAATACCATATGATTTAACTTATATGTGGAATCTAAAAACAAAACAAAACAAAAAGAACAAAAGAGCAGTAGCCTCATAGACACTGAGAAGTGACTGGCGGTTATCATGGCAGAGGGTTTGGTGTGGGTGGGTGGGGAGGGGGATTAAGGGGCACAAAACTCTCGATAATAATATAAATTGGTCACAGGGATGGTAGTACAGTGTGGAGAATATAGCCAATGATTCTGTATATCTCCCTATGTTGATGGATAGTAACGGCACTAGTTGCGGTTAGGATATAACAATGTGGGTATCGGTTCAACCACTGTGTTGTATATTTGAAACTAATATAAGATTGTAAATTAGTAATACTTCAGTAAAAATAAATAAATAAAAATAAAATGGGAAATGGTAAAAAAAGAAGGAAAAACCCAACTAATTACTAATTAACATGTGAATTCACTTACTACTTAAGTCATTAAGAAGTAAATTAAAGGAAAGTGTCAATTAAGAATGAAAAATCTTTGACCCAACTAGTTGTGATCTACATTCAAGTCTTTTAATACAGAAAGAGCCCTTCCCTGCCATTTATTATTTTACTGTGGGTAAGTCATTACAAATCCTCAACTTTAGTTTTAACTTATTTTCCATTGTTAGCAGAGTAGAGACCAAGAGTTTAAATTCTAATCATATCATGGAATGAGGCTGAATTAATTAACAATTCCAAGTTTGTAGGAGAATTTAATTGAATTTATTTGTTTTTTCTTTAAAAAAAAAGCTGGTCACAGCTTGAAAAACCCTTTTGAGATTATTCAGAATATGAAAAAAAGGAGCTTTGTGCATGATTCATTACAGATGATACATTAAACACCAAAATAAGTAAGTTCAAAGAGTTGTCAGCAAAAATTGCAGAAAATTATTAATTACAAACCTTTTGATTTGCCTTTTAATATTTGATTCTACTTTACTGATATTTCACATAAGACCTCAAAATTTTAAAATAAAAGGAATATACTATTCCTATGTTGCTCTGATTTTCTTCATTAACATATACACTTGTGTTAAAATAACTCAAATAACAACAAACAGGTCATATATCATGTTGGGTATCTAGGTTAGAGATTTGGTTTCTCCTAATTAGATCAGTCTTAGAAAAACTAGCAATTCAAGAATGGGAACCCAACAAATGGCTTATAAATAAATACCTAGATAAGATGCAACAAGGAATACACACACAGGTATACACACAAATACACACAGACACATACATCACACATACAATTACTGTTCCTCACCTCTACTAAATTTCTTTAAAATTACCTAAAAACATCCATAGAGCAACATATAGCTTTAATTTTTTCTTTCACATAGCTTTAATTTGATACTGATTCTATCCTGGCAAAATTATATGCTGGAATGCTAAAGAATCTTTAGTTGCAGCCATCAGCCATGGATTCTATAACTTCAGAGTTATGCAAACATCCACCCATGTCTAGTTAGAAAGCACAATTATTTTGATTTCTAAATGGCGCATACCACTTTGCCAGTACACATACAAAGCGACACTTAGCTTTCCTTATACAAAATACAAGGGTAATATTTCAGACATTTTGTTGATACATGGGTTTTCTTTTTCGAATTTTGATGCTGAAAGAGAGAGACATATAACACAACAAATTTCCTGACACTACAAAGAGATCATTATTTTCTAAAGGCAATAATTGAATTCACAGAGGACATATGTCCAATATGGAGCTAAATACAAACTTCCAGTCACTCAGAAAGATTTAGTAGAGCAAAGGCATCATGAGATTAATCTTAATCTTTTAATAAATAGATCTCCAAATGTTAATTAGATGAGGATGAAGTCAACTATTTATTGTCCTACCAGTCCAAATTAAAAAAAAAAAAGTTCCATGTAAGCATGAACTTCCATGAAAGCATGTAAGCTACTGAATAGAAGCATGAATAACAAGCCCATGTTTTAATGGCAACTATGCCTTGAGGAAACTATCACAAACCATCTTTTCTCATGTGTATCTCTTATTATTTTTCTCTTAATATAATCAACATAACTAAGGGGAACTTCTTTATTTTTTATTTTTTGGTGCCTCAAGTGAAATGATGAACTGTAAGAATATCACACACACACACACACACACACACACACACACACACACACACACACACAAAACAAGTGTGCCTTTTTGGTCCCTCTAGAAATTAATATTTCCTTTACGGGAGGTAGGACTCAGTTGATAATCTAGCATCAAAGAGCATCTAACCTCCAAGTAATCTTTAATCAAATATGATGGCCACACTCTTGTAGGAAGTCTCTCCTTTAACCCTTTTCTATCACCAGTCTCCTTCAGTGTAACATTCATTAAACTGCATAGCAACTCTCATTCACATTAAATAAGCCTTCAGGTGAATTTACTTTAGAAACCCAAATGATCCAGTACAAGTTCAAAATCAACCCTTCACAGAATTGCACCCAGACAGCCCCTGGCATTCTGATGAAAGTGGTTTGTTAATAAAATGCTGAGTGAACTTGACTCTTTGGAATGTATGGCATCAGCTGAGAGACTAGTAGCTGAGTGAGCATCTTCCTAAAAAATGGGAAAAGCTTTTTAAGTGGTTAAAAAAGGCTTGTGACGGTTGCATGACTATGTATACATATTAAAAATAATGTATGGTATGGGAATTATATCTCAATAAAGCTGTAATTTTTTCAACTACTTGTTTACTATAGTTCTGTGAATAAATGTTATTTTAATATCAGTCTATTTAATGTTGCTACAAGTTTGAGGGAGTTATTTGAGAATAACTACCTTAAAGATAACTAAGTTAGCATCTAGAGTGTTTTTATTCTCTTACCCATTTGTAATATGTTCTTTATTTAATATTTTCAAAATTCTGGAGCTAACACAGTTTCCATTTTTTCTTTTAAAAAAGTAAGTGGTGTGGGAAGGGGAAGTTGGAGCCATGAGAAGTGAGGCAGAAACCTCTTGCCAAAACCATATATAACACAAAAATACACCAAATACAACTAATCCTGAAAGAGAAACCTGAAGACTGCTATAGACTGCCTGTATCTGGTGAAAACAGAAGACCTCACAGAAAAGGGTAAAGTAGCAAAGCTGTGATCCAAGCCCTACTCCCCAACTCACAGGCAGGAGGAAGAGAAACCCAGAGGGAAGGGAGTAGAAGCCCAGGACTGCTAAACACCCATCCCTGGAGATCTGCTCCAGGAACATAAATACACATTATATGCTGCTCTGGAGATTAGAGGAGTTGGAAAGCAAAGGCAGGTGGCATACTTGGAAAGACTGAGATTCCTGCCACTTGTGGAGAGCAGGTACACACAACCAGACACTACGGGACAAAAGAAAGGCAGGCAATTTAAACGACTTCCCAAGAGTGAGAGAGGTGCTAAAGGGACACGGATAGCACAGAGTTTGCGGCTCAGGAGAAAGGACAGGTGGACAAAATAGGCCCGGCACACTCAGCCCAGCAGGTTGGGAACTTTCAGGAGCTGCAGGCGCTCCATTCCTCTGGCTGGCAACGCAGCTCTGAGGTCCCAAACTTCAATACGCAGCCTACCACTCCTTCTACCTGGCCAGCACCAGTCCACACACCTACTGCCCCTGCAATGGCACCAGGCCAGCTGGAGGGTGCCCCACCTGCAGCAGCTACAGGGATATAACACAGAGATTCCCCCAGCGTGCTTGGCCCACTCAAACTGGTCGGGGAGGCTGCACTGCAGATGGAAGCAGGAAAGGGCTCTTTCCTCTAGGGAAGCACTAGTGCTGCATGACTGTGACCCCAGCCATTGCTGGAGGCTATGCAGCTCCAGAGAGTAGAGATTCTGGGCACTAGAGGGTGCTGCCTACACAAAGTTATTATTCTATAGCAGTCATTAGAAATAGGAAACCTGGTACAAACCAGAAATCCATCAAACACCAGAAAGAGGGCTAAGTGAAACAAAAATCACCAATCTTCCTGATAAAGATTTCAAATAAAAATCATAAACATGCTCACAGAGATACAGAAAACTATTCCAGATATCAGGGAAGACTTTAAAAAAGAGACAGAAACTTTGGAAAATACCTGAAATGAAACATACAAAAGAGGGTTTTAAAAGTAGATTAGGTGAAATAGAGGAGACAGTAAATGAAATAGAAATTAGAGAACAGGAATACAAAGAAGCTGAGGCACAGAGAGAAAAAAAAGACCTCTAGAAATGAAAGAATATTAAGATAACTGTGAGACCAATCCAAATGGACTAATATTTGCATTAAATGGGTACCAGAAGAAGAAGAGAGAGAAAAGGGGTATAAAAAGAATCTCTGAGGAAATAATGGCTGAAAACTTCCCCAATCTGGTGAAGGAAAGAGTCTCTCATGTCATGGAAGTGCAGATCTCCCAACACAAGGGACCTTAGGAAAAAAACACCAAGACATATAATAATGAAAATGGCAAAGATCAAGGACAAAGAGAGAGTATTAAAAGTAGCCAGAGAGACAAAAAAGATCACATACAAAGGAAAACCCATCAGGGAGTGGCATGATATATTTGATGCAATGAAAACAGAAGGGCCTTGAACAAAGAATACACTACCCAGCAAGATTAACATTTAAATTGAAGCAGGGATTAAGCAATTCCCAGATAAGCAAAAATTGAGTGAATTTGCCTCCAACAAACTGTCTCTACAGTGTATTTTAAAGGGACTGCTATAGAAGGAAGTGAAGCTAAGGTTAAATAGCTGACACCAAAGAAAATAAAACCACAGTAAAGGAAGTAGGCCAATTAATTACTAAGCAAATGAAAAAGTAAATCAACTACCTAAGCCAGTCAAGGGATAAACAAAGAGTGTAGAATATGACACCTAATATATAAAGAGTGGAGGAGGAAAGAAGGGAGAAAAAAAAAGAACCTTTAGATTGTGCATGAAATAACATAATAATGGAGTTAAGTTAGACTGTTAGATAGTAAAGAAGCTGCCCTTGAGCCTTTGGTAACCATGAATCTAAAGCCTGCAATGGCAATGAGTACATATTTATCGATAATTACCCTATTTTGTAAATGGACTGAGTGCACCAATCAAGACATAGATCTACAGATGGATAAAAAACAAG
The DNA here is from genome assembly GCA_029783875.1 of Phataginus tricuspis. Classification (NCBI taxonomy): domain Eukaryota; kingdom Metazoa; phylum Chordata; class Mammalia; order Pholidota; family Manidae; genus Phataginus; species Phataginus tricuspis. The sequence goes on from JAQQAC010019064.1 coordinate 3,646,301, forward strand.
ACCCATCTATATTATCCCTACAAGAGACTCAGTTCAAACCCAAAGACATACACAGACTAAAAGTGAAGGGATGAAAATGATATTTCATGCAAATAATAGGGAGGAAAAGAGCAGGAGTTGCCATACTTGTATCAGACAAATTGGATTTCAAAACAAGGAAAGTAACAAGAGACAAAGAAGAACATTATATAATTATAAAGGGGTCAGTCCAACAAGAGGATATAACCATTATAATATCTATGTACCCAAAGGAGAACCTAATTATGTAAAAGAAATATGAAGAGAATTAAAGGGGGAAATATAATGAAATGCACTCATTTTAGAAGATTTCAACACACTATTCACTCCAAAGGACAGATCAACCAGACAGAAAATAAGTAAGGAGAGAGAGTCACTGAACAACACATTAGAACAGATGGACCTAACAGAAATCTATAGAACACTCCACCCAAAAACAGCAGGATACACATTCTTCTCAAATGCATATGGAAAAATTTCCAGAATAGATCACCTACTAGGCCACAAAAAGAGCCACAGTAAATTCAGAAAGACTGATATTGTGACAACCAGGTTCTCAGACCACAAAGGTATGAAATTAGAAAAGGATGATGCAAAGAAAACAAAAAAGCCCACAAACACATGAAAGCTTAACAACATGCTCCTAAATAAACAGTGGATCAATGACCAAATTAAAACAGAGATCAAGCAATGCATGGAGACAAATGAAAACAACTCAACAGTCTAAAACGTGTGGGATACAGTGAAGACAGTTCTAAGAGGAAAGTGTATAGCAATACAGTCTTGCCTCAAGAAAGAAAACAAAACCCAAATGAACACTCTAAACTCACAATTAATGAAACTATAAAAAGAACAAATGAGGCCCAAAGTAAGTAGAAGGAGGGACATAACTAAGATCAGAGAAGAAATAAATAAAATTGAGCGGAAGAAAACAATAGAAAGAATCAATGAAACCAGGAGCTGGTTCTTTGAGAAAATAAACAAAATAGAAAAACCCATAGCCAGACTTATTAAGAGAAAAAGAGAACCTACACACATAAATAGAATCAGAAATGAGAAAGGAAAAATCATTACGGACACCATGGAAATATAAAGAATTATTAGAGAATACTATGAAAAATTATATGCTAACAAATTGGATAACCTAGAAGAAATGGATAACTTTCTAGAAAAATACAACCTTCCAAGACTGATCCAGGAAGAAACAGAAAATCTGAACAGACCAATTAAGGAAAATGAACTGGTAATCAAAACACTACCTAAGAAAAGAACCCCCAGGCCAGATGGCTTCACTGCTGAATCTTACCAAACACTTAGAGAAGACATAATATCCATCCTCCTTAAAGTTTTCCAAAAACTAGAAGAGGAGGAAATACTTCCAAACTCATTCTATGAAGCCAGTGAGACAGGGACCATGGGCTTAGACAGAGCAGGGTGAGGGCCTCTGGAAAAAACAAGATAATCATTGAGAGATTTGCTTTGGCCTGCTGGGGAGCCCAGCTTATTTTTCTAACTTTGCCCAAGTGCTGCCTTCCTTCCTCCAGCCCTAAACAAATGATTTGTTGCAACTTGGGCAATGCAGCAAACAAGCCCAAAACTACTGCAAGCCCAAAACAACATAAGGCAGGAAGGATTCCATCTTGAAACCCAATTAGGCAAAAAGTGAAACAATGACTCGGCCCACTTTTGGAGCACAGCAGGCAGCCTTGAGTGATATGCTCCCAGACCAGGAAGCTGCTATCCTGGGAGGAAATGAGATCAGTAAAGTTCTTGTAAATAACCAGGAAGACTAAGCAGAAACTTAGTATTTCTTCAAAAGAATTTGGAACCACTTAACAGGTGTACATCCCTAGACCTTTGTCTCTCAACTGCCTATAAAAACCCCTACACAATGTACCACCCCGGGACTCTCTTGTCCCCTCCTGGCATGAGCCGGGAGCTCTGTCCTTTCACGCTTATCTCTAAATAAAAGCCTGTACCTTGCTCTCCTACCTTGCCTGTTTGCGAAGTTCATTCTTTGGCTCCGTGAACAAGAACCCCAGCATCACCAGCATGACTCTAATACCAAAACCAGACAAAGACACTACAAAAAAAAAAAGAATTACAGGCCAATATCCTGATGAACATAAATGCAAAAAAACTGAACAAAATTATTTGCAAACCGAATTCAAAAATACATCAAAAAGATCATTGATTATGATCAAGTGGGATTTACTCCAGGGATGCAAGGATGGTAGAATATTCAAAAATACATCAACATCATACAAAATATCAACAAAAAAGACAAAAATCACATGATCATCTCAATAGATGCTGAAAAAGCATTTGACGAAATTCAACATTCATTCATGATAAAAACTCTCAACAAAATGGGTATAGAGGGCAAGTACCTCAACATAATAAAGGCCACATACAACAAAACCACAGTCAACATCATACTTAACAGTGAAAAACTGAAAGCTTTTCCTCTAAGAGCAGGAATAAGACAAGGATGTCCACTCTCCCAGCTTTTATTCAACATAGTATTGGAGGTCCTATCCATGGCAAACAGACAACAAAAAGAAATAAAAGGCATCTAGATTAGTAAGGAAGAAGTAAACTATTACTGTTTGCAGAAGACATGATACTGTACATAAAAAAACCCTAAGAATACACCCCAAAACTACTAGAATAAATGAATTCAGCAAAGTTGCAGGATACAAAATTAATACACATAAATCTGTTGCGTTCCTATATACTACCAATGAACTAGCAGAAATAGAAATCAGGAAAACAATTCCATTTATAATTGCATCAAACAGAATAAAACACCTAGAAGTAAACCTAACCAAGAGGTGAAAGACCTATACCCTGAAAACTACAAGACATCAATAAATGGAAATACACCTCACGCTCATGGACAGGAAGATTTAATATTGTGAAAATGGCCATCCTGACTAAAGCAATCTACCTATTCAATGCAATCCCTATCAAAATACCAACAGCATTCTTCAATGAACTAGAACAAATGGTTCTAAAATTCATGTGGCACCACAAAAGACCCTGGATAAAGCAATCCTGAGAAGGAAGAATAAAGCTGGGGGGATTATGCTCCCCAATTTCAAGCTCTACTACAAAGCCACAGTAATCAAAACAATTTAGTATTGGCAAAAGAACAGACCCATAGATCAATGGAACAGAATAAAGAGACCAGATATAAATGCACACATATACGGCCGATTAATATATGATAAAGGAGCCATGGAAATACCATGGGGAAATGATAGCCTCTTCAACAAATGGTGTTGGTAAAACTGGAGAGCTACATGTAAGAGAGTAAAACTGGGTTATTGTCTAACTCCATACACAAAAGAAAACTTGAAATGGATCAAAGACCTGAATTCAAGTCATGAAACCATTAAACTCTTTGAAGAAAACATATGCAAAAATCTCTTGGATAGGCATGAGCAACTATTTCCTGAACACATCTCCTTGTGCAAGGGCAACAAAAGCAAAAATGAGCAAATGGGACCACATCAAACTAAAAATCTTCTGTACAGCAAAGGATACCATCAGCAGAACAAAAAGGCATCCTACAGTATGGGAGAATATATTCATAAATGACATATCTGATAAGTGGTTACCATCCAAAATATATAAAGAGCTAGCATGCCTAAACATCCAAAAAGCAAATAAACCATTTAAAAAATGGGCAGACGATTTGAACAGATACTTCTCTAAAGAAGAAATTCAGATGGCCAACATGCACATGAAAAGATGCTCCACATCGCTAATTGTCAGGGAAATGCAAATTAAAACCACAATGAGATATCACCTCACATCAGTTAGGATGGCCAACATCGAAAAAACTAGGAACAACAAATGCTGGTGAGGATGTGGAGAAAGGGGAACCCTCCGACTATTGGTGGGAAAGTAAATTAGTTCAACCATTGTGGAAAGCAGTGTGGAGGTTCCTCAAAAAACTAAAAATAGACATACCATTTCATCTAGGATTTCCACTCCTAAGAATTTACTCAAAGAATACAAGTTCTCAGACTCAAAGAGACATATGCACCATATGCACACTATTTTCAACAGCCAAGAAATGGAAGCAACCCAAGTGTCCATCAGTAGATGAATGGATAAAGAAGATGTGGTACATATACACAATGGAATATTATTCAGCCATAAGAAGAAAACAAATCCTACTATTTGCAACAACATGGATGGTGCTAGAGGGTATTATGCTCAGTTAAATAAGCCTGGTGGAGAAAGACAAGCACCAAATGATTTCCTTCATTTGTGGAGTATAACTAAGCAAAACTGAAGAAACAAAACAGCAGCAGACTCACAGACTCAAAGAAGGGACTAGCGATTACCAAAGGGGAGGCGTTGGGGAGGGACAAGGTTATTAAGGGGCATGATTATTAGCACACATAATGTGGGCACAGGGAAGGCAATATAGCACAGAGAAGACAAGTAGTACCTCTATAGCATGTTACTACGCTGATGGACAGTGACTGCAATGGGGTGTGCAGGGGACTTGATGATATGGGTTAATATTTTAACCTCAATGTTGCTCATGTGAAATATTCATAAGATTGTATATCAATGATACCTTAATTTAAAAAAAAGTGCCCAAGAAAGTTTGCTAATGTTACAATACACATTTTCAATATTTTAATGTACAAAAGTAACTGAAATTTCAGTCGTTTACTTACATTTGCTTCCACTAAATTTTTTTCTCCCATCAATAACTTCAGAGAGCCAAAAACATAGGTTAAATATTAAAAATTCCTTGATCTCATTTTTTTTCAGAATCTTCATTTATTTCAAGTAGTGGAGTAAGAAAAAGCTTTGTGATCAATTAATAACTTTTACATAAAGATATTATATTGATTAAAAATACTTGGTCTTTAATCCCAAAGTAATAGTTCTCAAATTTTGGCAGCCTCCTGAATTCTGAATTGCTTAGACAGCTTGTTAAAAACAGATTCTAGACCCCATGGCCAAGACTCTGATGCTTTGGGATTGAGGTTTGTACTCCCAGATGAGTATTTTGGTATACAGCATGTGCCCAAAATATGTATTTATGCCTTAAAAATGTAATTTCACAGAATTCATAGACTTATAGACATTTCTACATGAAAAGAACTTTAAGAAAGTATCTATTCCACCCTCCATTCTTACAGATGAGGGAATTAAGATTTAAAAGGATAAATGTCATGCCTCAAAATACACAGATATAAATTCGTGATTAGCCCTTCTGTTTCATACTCTAACATCTTCTGCCATGAAAAAAAAATATTTTCATTCCGTCAGAAATTATGGAATATTTTTAAAACCAAGTGGTGTAAAAGGACCCAAACCTCTCTCATTTTATCTTTTTGCTTCCCTATGCTGCACAGAATTATTTTTCCTCAGATCAACATCAATCCTATTTAAAGCAAAAATAATTAAATTTTCACTTGAAATCATGACTGAATCACTTTTTTTAAAAAAGCTTATATTTTCTTTAAACCACTGAAGGATTCAGTACCCCATTAACACAAAGATCTGCATATTCACTCTACACTGAACAGTATTTATCATTTATTGATGACTGTCATCACCACCCTACTCTGCCCTATTTTCCTTTAAAATTTCCAGTAAATACGAAGCAAAGCTACTTAAAAGGCAGGCAGGCTTTTCAAGCATTCTTTTCAGGTTTTTGTTGAGTCTCCCCTGTGCTTCTATAAAAGGAAAAAAATTTGACTAAAATTGCTCACAAAGAAAAGAGCTTTAACAAATACAAACCACACCATCATTTTAAAATGATGATCACCACGTATCTTTCAAAATCCACACACAAGGAGCAATCCAAAGAGATGGTAAAACTGTAGGCTTTATCCTTCCTCAACTTATTAAAATAAAGACACACTTTCATTGAATACATACATTTGTTCCAAGTAGCCCTAGGCTGTGCTTCATTTGTATTATCATAAAATCCTATGAAGCAGGTATTTTTATTATTCTTAGTTTACAAATTCAGTAAGCTAAACACAGGATTAGATAAATTTCCCAGAATCACACAGCTAGTAAATGGTACAGGCATCACTCAAATGCAGGCCTGCACACACACACACACACACACACACACACACACACACACACACACACACACAAAACTTGTGCTTAAGAGTTCAATATATAGTCTACCAACGTATCTACTCAACTTAGGTTGCACTTTTAAATTTAGGGTATTTAAATTTCTATGATATAATTACTGTTGTAATCAGGCCTTTGTTTCATTTGCTTGTTTTGCAAAATTAGGAACACAAAATAGTATAATGAAGAAAGAACTTCCTAGTCTGTTATATGCATTTGATTTCTTTCCTCCTCAAAGGGATTATTTTGAATTAGTTACTTCTCTCAAAATAAATGCTGTAAGAAATAAGTTAGTCTCTATAAAAAGAGAAAGAAAAAAAGACAAAAAAATCAGAAAGAAAATAAGGAAATATAACAAAATATCTTTATTGTAAATTTGATTTTATCTAGAACACTTTGACATGTGTGATCAGGACAACAGTTGTTTTTTGGTTTCTGGGAAAACTGAAACTGACTAGTTGGAATTGAAAAAGTTGCTTAAGCCTAAATAGATTGTTGTTAGATGATAATAAATAAGCCTACTGAACAGAAACATACTTCCTAAGGTTCTGCTTTAAAGACTTCTTATTTTTTATCATGTAAGTCTTGCCAGGATATTTCTCTCCAGAGATTGAAACTGCTGGCCTTCTTACCTGCAACAGTATAGATTGGAGGAGGAAGACACTAAAATAGAAGATTCTCACATCCTTATTAGCTGATGGCATTTTGCCACTCAATGGCTAGACAAAGCCAGGAAACTGATATCTACAACTCATCAATGTTCTCTTTGCATCGAGGTCATGGCATCATAGACATTTCACCTTATGATCCACCCTCAATGACCCTAGCTATATATAACATCACTGTGATCTATGTTACCTCCAGCATCTAAGCTGTTGAACTCACCACTCCAGCCTGTTCGTTTTGTGGGACAAGTCTAATTACTAGAAATTTCTTTCTCTTCTAGGGTCAAACATGTATTGACTTGTAATAATTTCTAACTGTTGTTCCTACTTTTGCTTAGACAAACAAAGTAAGTCTAATTCATTTATCATATATCAGAGCCTTCAAATGGTTAATAATAATAACAAACTGAGTTTCTCTCCTCATCAGGTTCTTCCAGTATAAACAACAGGCCCTTCAATTGACCTTTCTTTGTTGAGGCTCTTTTTTTTTTTCATCATCATTGTTATTTTTGTGTTTCTTTTTGTTCTAGCTTTGTGATTAAATTTGTTTTAAAACAAGCTCTTGACCAGCTTTCTCAAAATTTCCAAGCAACTTTAAAATGCAACCTTTCTTAATACTTTTGTAGCAAGTCCAGTACTTAAAATGTGTGTAGAAATTTAATTTAGGCATAACTGAATAGTACATGGCCAGTGATTAAACAGTTTTGCATAAGTGGCATATAACTTGCTCGAAAATTCTGTAATTGTATATTTGAAGCATGGAAGTACATTTTATCCAACACTTAAACAGTTTTTGATTGAGAAGATTGAAGCTCAAATTTCTGTAAGTCAATGCTCAAATAATATGCCTCCTCTTTTCTCCAAAGATTGATTTTCCAAGTCAATAAACAGTAAGTGAGAATTTATCTCTTTATGTAAACAATGCCAGCCCTTTTTTCAAGCTACAACACTCAACAAATACTTGTCTGTAAGAGAACAAAAGTACCACGTTATCAAGACAAATTTGTTTGGAGTTGTAAAGCTAGTGGCCAGGAACATAATATACTCTCACCTTTTTAAGATCTCTTTAGATATTCTAGCATCCTCAATTTCCCCTGCAGACAGGTGCAGTGGGGTTTTCCTAAAATACACACCAAAAGCACTTGTTTCTATATCTGGGGAATGCATGTGAACTGGTCTGAGCAAGTGAATATGATGGACATGAGGTGAGGGACTAGGAAGAAAGGCTGATATCTCCTGATTAGGTAAATCTGTCTGGCATATTTCCCAGTGACACCTTTCCTTTTTTTTTCTCTCTCTTGTGGAGGCCAAGAATTTACTTCTAAATTTTACCAAAGTTCTTAGGGGAATGAAATGCAGTTTCCAGAAAAGAATCCCCCCTCCAAGAAGTGAAAGACCTATACTATAAAAACTAAAAGACACTCATGAGAAAAATTAAAGAAGATACCAATAAATGGAAACACATCCCGTGCACATGGATATGAAGATTTAATATTGTCAAAATGGCCATCCTGCCTAAAGCAATCTACAGATTCATTGCAATTCCTATCAAAATACCAACAGCATTTTCAATGAACTAGAGAAAATCATTATAAACTTCATATGGAACCACAAAAAGACACTGAATAGCCAAAGCAATCCTGAGAAGGAAGAATAAAGCTGGGGGGATTATGCTCCCCAACTTCAAGATTTACTACAAAGCCACAGTACTCAAGACAATTTGGTACTGGCACAAGAACAGACCCAAAGACCAATGGAACAGACTAGAGAGCCCTGATTTAAACCCAACCATATATGGTCAATTAATATATGATAAAGGAGCCATGGACATACAATGGGGAAATGATAGCCTCTTCAACAGCTGGTGGTGGCAAAACTGGCCAGTTACATGCAAGAGAATGAAACTGGATTATTGTTTAACCCCATACACAAAAGTAAACTCGAAATGGATCAAAGACCTGAATGTAAGTCATGAAACCATAAAACTCTTAGAAGACAACATAGGCAAAAATCTCTTGAATATGAGCATAAGCGAACGCATCTCCTTGGGCAAGGGAAACAAAAGCAAAAATGAACTCATGGTACTACATCAAACTAAAAAAGTTTCTGTATGGCAAAGGACACTATCAGCAGAACAAAAAGGCATCCTGCAGTATGGGAGATTATATTTGTAAATGACATATCTGACAAGGGGTTAACATCCAAAATATATAAAGCACTTACACGTCTCTACAACCAAAAAGCAAATAACCTGATTAAAAAATGGGCAGAGGATATGAAGAGACAGTTTTCCAAAGATGAAATTCAGATGGCCAACAGACACATGAAAAGATGCTCCACATCACTAATCATCAGGGAAATGCAAATTAAAACCACAATGAGATATCACCTCATACCAGTAAGGATGGCCACCATCCAAAAGACTAAGAACAACAAATGCTGGCGAGGATGCAGAGAAAGGGGAACCCTCCTACGCTGCTGGTGGGAAGGTAAGCTAGTTCAACCATTGTGGAAAGTAATAAGGAGGTTCCTCAAAAAATTAAAAATACAACTACCCTTTGACCCAGAATCCCACTCCTTGGAATTTACCCAAAGAATACAACTTCTCAGATTCAAAAAGACACATGCACCCCTATGTTTATCGCAGCACTTTTTACCATAGCCAAGATATGGAAGCAACCTAAGTGTCCATCAGTAGATGAATGGATAAAGAACATGTGGTACATATACACAATGGAATACTATTCAGCCATAAGAAGGAAACAAATCCTGCCATTTGCAACAACATGGATGGAGCTACAGGGTATTATGCTCAGTGAAATAAGCCAGGCGGAGAAAGACAAGTGTCAAATGATTTCCCTCATTTGTGGAGTATAACAACGAAGCAAAACTGAAGGAACAAAATACTAGCAGACTCAGAGACTCCAAGAAGGAAGAACTAGTAGTTACCAAAGGAAAGGGTGGGTGGGGAGGGTGGGAGAAGGATTATGGGCTATTATGTTTAGTACACATGGTGTGGGGAATCACAGCGAAAACAGTGTAGCACAGGGAAAGCAAACAGTGAATCTGTGTCATGTTAATGCACTGATGGACAGTGACTGAACTGGGGTATGAGTGGGGACTTGAAAATATGGGTAAATGTAGTAAGCATATTGATTTTTCTTCTGAAACCTTCATAAGAGTGTATATCAATAATACCTTAATAAAAAAAGAAAAGAAAAGAAAACATGGTGGAATGAGAGTTGAAACAGAGGCTTCCTCCGAATACCACATATAATATGAAAATATAATTAATACAACTAATCCTGAAAGAGCAAAAGGAAACAGGACTACACAAAACTGCATACACCTGAAGAAAAGAATGAACTTCATGGAACAGGGTAACGTACCAAAGCTATGGCCTAGCAGGACCCAAGCCCTTCCCTCAACCCAGCTCAAAAGCAGGAGGAAGAGAAACAGAGCGGGGAGGGAGTGGAGGCCTGGGACTGCTGAATGCCTAACTCTGGAGATCTGATCAGGGAGCACAAACCTACATTTCATGCTGTTTTCATGGTACTCTTGTGATTAGAGGGTTGGAAAGCTAAGACAGGCAGAATACATGGAGAGACTGAGATTCCAGCTGATTGGGGAAAGCAGGGATCCACACCAAGCTGCTCTGGGACAAAAGAAAGGTGGGCAGTCTGAGAGACTTCCTAAAAGCAATAGGGCAGCTAAAGGCACAAAGATTGCACAGAGCTTACTGCTCAGGAGAAAGGACACTTAGACAAAATTGTCTGGGTGCACTATGCCCAGCAGACTAGGAACTTTCACAATCTTCAAGAGCTCCAGCTCCCTGGCTGACTACACAGCTCCAAGGACTCCCTCCATGATACACAGCCTACTGAGCCTTTTTCCCAGCCAGCCCCACCTGGCTCACAAACTGGCAAACCCTACCCTGGCATTAGGCCAGCCAGAGGGAAGCCCCGTCTACAGCAACTACAAACACAAAGCACAGAGGCTTATACCTGTGTGCTCAGCCCACTGGTTCTGGCAGTGGAGACAGGCATAGCAGCCAGGAAGCAGGAAAGAGCTCTTTCCTCTCCTCAGGCACCAATACCACTCCCCTGCAACCCCGAACATTGCTTAAGGGGCTGAGGAGCTCCAGAAAGTAGAGCTTTGGGGCACTGGAGGGCACCATATACAAATATAAATGCCAAAGGAACCTGGTTCAAAGTAAAATTGTAAATACAACACCTGAGAAAAATTCAAATGAAATTGACCTCATAAATCTGACTGAAAGGGATTTCAAAATAAAAATCATTAAAATGCTCATGGAGGTACAGAAAAATATTCAAGAACTCGGGAATGTATTTCAGTTGAAGATCCAATAATTATGGAACACAGTATCAAAAATGAAACATACAATGGAAAGTTCTAAAAGCAGATTAGATATGGTGGAGGAGACAATGAATGAAATAGAAATTAGAGAAGAGGAATACAAAGAAGCTGAAGCACAGGGAGAAAAAGGATCCCAAGAATGAAAGAATATTGAGAGAACTGTGTGACCAATCCAAATGGAACGATATTCGCATTATGGGGTACCAGAAGAAGAAGAGAGAGAAAAAGGGATAGAAAGTGTCTTTGAGGATGTAATTGCTGAAAACGTCCCCAATCTGGGGAAGGAGATAGTCTCTAAGGTCATGGAGGTGCACAAATATCCCAACACAAGGGACCCAAGGAAGACAATACCAAGACATACAGTAATTAAAATGGCAAAGATCAAGGATAAGGACACAGTCAGAGAGTTAAATAAGACCACATACAAAGGAAAGCCCATCAGGTTATCATCAGACTTCTCAGCAGAAACTTTACAGGCCAGAAGGGAGTGGCATGATGTATTTAATGCAATGAAGCAGAAGGGCCTTGAACCAAGAATACTTTATCTGGCAAGGTTATCATTTAAATCTATAGGAGGGATTAAACAATTTCCAGATAAGCAAAAGCTGAGAGAATTTACCTCCCACAAACCATCTCTACAGTGTATTTTGGAGGGACTGCTATAAATGGAAGTGTTCCTAAGGTTTAATATCTGTCACCAGAGGTAATAAAACCACAGTAAAGACAGTAGAAAAGTTAATTACTAGGCAAATGCAAAATTAAATATACTATCTCTCAAAGTCAATCAAGGGATAGACAAAAGTGCAGAGTATGATACCTAGTATATAAGAGTGTAAGAGGAAAAAAAAGGAGGAGAAAAAAAGAACCTTTAGACTGTGTTTGTAATAGCATACTAAATGAGTTAACTTAGACCATTAGATAGTAAGGAAGTTAACCTTGAACCTTTGGTAACCACGAATCTAAAGCCTGCAATGGCAATAAGTACATACCTATCAACAATCACCCTAAATGTAAATGGTCTGAATGCACCAATGAAAAGACATAGAGTCACTGAATGGATAAAAAAACAAGACCCATTTTTATGATGGCTACAAGAGACTCACTTTAAACCCAAAGATGTACACAGACTAAAAGTGAAGGGATGGAAAAAGATATTTCATGAAACTAATAGAGAAAAAAAAGCAGGAGTTGCAGTACTTGTATCAGACAAAATAGACTTCAAAACAAAGAAAGTCACCAGAGACAAAGAAGGCCATTACAGAATGATAAAGGGGTCAATTCAAGAAAAATATATAACCATTATAAATATCTATGCACCCAACACAGGAGCACCTACATATGTGAAACAAATACTAACAGAATTAAAAGGAGAAATAGAATGCAATGCATTCATTCTAGGAGACTTCAACACACCACTCACTCTGAAGGACAGATCAACCAGACAGAAAATAAGTAAGGAGACAGAAGCACTGAACAACACATTAGAATAAATGGACCTAACTGACATCTACAGAACTCTACACCCAAAAGCAGCAGAATACACATTCTTCTCAAGTGCACATGGTATATTTTCAAGAATAGATCATATCCTAGGCCACAAAAAGAGCCTCAGTAAAGTCAAAAAGACTGAAATTATACCAACAAGTTTCTCAGACGAGAAAGATGTGAAACTAGAAATAAATTATGCAAAGAAAATGAAAAATCCCAAAACACATGGAGGCTTCACAGCATGCTCCTAAATAACCAATGGATCAATGACCAAATAAAAACAGAGATCAAGCAACATATGGATACAAATGACAACAATAATTCAACAATGCAAAATCTGTGCAATGCAGTGAAGGCTGTGCTAAGAGGAAAGTATATTGCAATACAGGCCCACCTCAGGAAAGAACAATCCCATATGAGCAGTCTAAACTCACAATTAATGATACTAGAAAAAGAAGAACAAATTATGCCCAAAGTAGGTAGAAGGAGGTACATAATAAAAATTAGAGCAGAAATGAAAAAAATTGAGAAGAATAAGACAATAGAATCAATGAAACCAGGAGCTGGTTTTTCAAGAAAATAAACAAAATAAATAAACCCCTAGCCAGACTTATCAAGAAAAAAAGAGAGTCTACACACATAAACAGAATCAGAAATGAGAAAAGAAAAATCACTACAGACAGCACAGAAATACAAAGAATTATTAGAGAATACTATGAAAAATTATATGCTAACAAACTGGATAACCTAGAAGAAATGGACAGCTTTCAAGAAAAATACAACCTTCCAAGGCTGACCCAGAAAGAAACGGAAAATCACAATAGACCAATTACTATCAATAAAATTGAATTGGTAATCAAAAACCTACCTAAGAACAAACCTAGGACCAGATGGATTTACCGCTGAATTTCATCAAACATTTAGTGAAGATCTAATACCCATCCTCATCAAAGTTTTCCAAAGAGTAGAAGAAGACAGAATACTTCAAACTCATTCTATGAGGCCAGCATCACTCTAATACCAAAAACAGGCAAAGACACCACAAAAAAGGAAAATTACAGACCAATATCCCTGATGAACATACATGCAAAAAATACTCAACAAAATATTAGCAAACCAAATTCAAAAATACATCAAAAAGATCATCCATCATGATCAAGTGGGATTTATTCCAGGGATGCAAGGGTGGTACAACATTCGAAAATCCATGAACATCATCCACCACATCAACAAAAAGAAGGACAAAAACCACATGATCATTTCCATAGATGCGGAAAAAGCATTTGACAAAATTCAACACCCATTTATGATAAAAACTTTCAACAAAATGGGTATAGACGGCAAGTACCTCAACATAATAAAGGCTATATATGACAAACCCCAGCCAACATTATACTTAACAGTGAGAAGTTGAATGTTTTTCCTTTAACATCGGGAACAATATAGGATGCCCACTCTCCCCTATTCTATTCAACATAGTACTGTAGGTCCTAGCCACAGCAATCAGACAACACAAAGAAATTAAAGGCATCCAGATTAGCAAGGAAGAAGTTAAACTGCCCCTGTTTGCAGATGACATGATACTGTACATAAAAAACCCTAAAGAATCCACTCCAAAACTACTAGATCTAATATCTGAATTCAGCAAAGTTGTGGGATACAAAATTAAAATGCAGAAATCTGTGGCATTCCTATACACTAATGATAAAATAGCAGAAATAGAAATCAGGAAAACAATTCCATTCACAGTTGCATCAAAAAGAATAAAATACCTAGGAATAAACCTAACCAAGGAAGTGAAAGACCTATACTCTGAAAACTACAGAACACTCATGAGAGAAATTAAAGAAGATACCAATAAATGGAAACACATCCCATGCTCATGGATAGGAAGAATTAATATTGTCAAAATGGCCATCCTGCCTAAAGCAATCTACAGATTTAATGCAATTCCTATCAAAACACCAACAGTATTCTTCAATGAACTAGAGCAAATGATTCTAAACTTCATATGGAACCACAAAAGACCCTGAATAGCCAAAGCAATCCTGAGAAGGAAGAATAAAGCTGGGTGACTACACTCCCCCACTTCAAGCCGTACTACAAAGCTACAGTAATCAAGACAATTTGGTACTGGCACAAGAACAGACCCATAGACTAATGGGACAGACTAGCGGGCCCTGATATAAACCCAAGCATATATGGTCTATTAATATATGATAAAGGAGCCATGAACATACAGTGGGGAAATGACAGCCTCTTCAACAACTGGTGTTGGCAAAACTGGACAGCTACATGCAAGAGAATGAAACTGGATTATTGTTTAACCCCATACACAAAAGTAAACTCGAAATGGATCAAAGACCTGAATGTAAGTCATGAAACCATAAAACTCTTAGATGACAACATAGGCAAAAATCTCCTGAATATCAACATGAGGACCTTATTCCTGAATGCATCTCCTTGAGCAAGGGAAACAAAAGCAAAAATGAACACATGGGACTACATCAACCTAAAAAGCTTCTGTATGGCAAAGGACACCATCAACAGAACAAAAAGGCATCCTACAGGATGGGAGAATATATCTGTAAATGACAAATCCGACAAGGGGTTAACATACAAAATATATAAAGAACCCACACACCTCAACACCCAAAAAGCAAATAACCCAATAAAAAATGGGAAGAGGATATGAAGAGATAATTCTCCAAAGAAGAAATTCAGATGGCCAACAGACATATGAAAAGATGCTCCACATCACAAATCATCAGGGAAATGCAAATTAGAACCACAATGAGACTTCACCTCATACCAGTTAGGATGGCCTCCATCCAAAAAACTAAGAACAACAAATGCCGGCTAGGATGCGGAGAAAGGGGAACCCTCCTACACTGCTGGTAGTAATGTAAGCTAGTTCAACCATTGTGGAAATCAAAATGGAAATTCCTCATAAAACTAAAAATAAAAATACGATTTGACCCAGGAATCCCACTCCTTGGAATTTACCCAAAGAATACAACTTCTCAGATTCAAAAAAACATTTGCACCCCTACGTTTATCACAGCACTATTTACAATAGCCAAAATATGGAAGCAACCTAAGTGTCCATCAATAGATGAATGGATAAAGAGGTGGTACATATACACAATGGAATACTATTCAGCCATAAGAAAGAAACAAATCCTATCATTTGCAACAACATGGATGGAGCTAGAGGATATTATGCTCCGTGAAATAAGACAGGCAGAAAAAGACAAGTGCCAAATTATTTTCCTCATTTGTGGAGTATAACAATGCAGCAAAATTGAAGGAACAAAATAGCACCAAACTCACAGACTCCAAGAAGGAACTAGTGGTAACCAAAGGGGAGGGGTGTGGGGGAGTGGGTTGGGGAGGGTGGGAGAAGGTGATTGAGGGGTATTAGTTTAGTACACATGGTGTGGGGGTCCCAGGGAAAACAGTGTAGCACAGAGAAGGCAAATAGTGAATCTGTGGCATCTTACTACACTGATGGACAGTGACTGCATTGGGGTATGGCTGTGGACTTGGTAACATGGGTAAAAGTAGTCACCACATTGTTTTTTCATGTGAAACCTTCGTAAGAGTGTATATCAATAATACCTTAATGAAAAATTAAAAAAAAAGAATGCCCCCCAAACATTAATAATAGTGAACAAATAAGAACAAGTCTTTTAGAGAATATGTGCCGTGA
This sequence comes from Phataginus tricuspis, assembly GCA_029783875.1. NCBI lineage: Eukaryota > Metazoa > Chordata > Mammalia > Pholidota > Manidae > Phataginus > Phataginus tricuspis. The sequence continues at coordinate 3,662,687 of JAQQAC010019064.1, forward strand.
TTCCCCAATCCCTTAGTGCTTTTGTTCTTGAAGCAGCAGAGGCAAGGAAAATTTTTAAAATTTTTAACTGTAGGATTTTTTCAACAAGAGGAGTAAAGAAAAATGTATCAACATGTCAGAAAAAAACAAGATTCAGGCTTCTATATTCCACAAGCATGAAGGGAGGAAAGAGTGGGAGTCTTAAGGGGTCGTAGTGAAGGCTTCTGAAATAGGAGACAAGGAAAAAGCTTGTAGGTGCTAACAAAGGGACAAGCATTGGGACACAGAAAACTAGGGTCAATGACAAGGAAAAAGGTACCACCTTAGGCTTTACTCTATTTCTCTCCAGCCTTTGTCAACTGCCTGGGACCAGTTTCCTTTTTAGTCACAGGTAGCTGATGATTACATGCCCTACAGAATATTCCTATACTGCTGTGAGAATCAAATAAAATGATTACAGTGAAGTGACTTGAAAACTGTAAAGCATGGCAGCAATATATTCTTATTACTTGACTCCAAAGTCTTGCTCAGTAAGAAAACACAACAAAATAAGCCCTGAAAATGTTCATTGTGTTTTTGTTGTATTTACATTTTTATATTTTAAACCCAGATATAAAACGGGGCAATAGGCCCTGTTACCAGAAACTAAATCAAACACTGCCATTACAGAATTTTGACATGAGATAATTGGAATAGAAGTATAGATTGATGTAGTAATCTACATTTCATGTTTGTGGGTTACTACAGAGATGTGCTCTTTTAGTAATACTATTCATATGCTATTTTATCACAGTATTTTAGGTTTTATGCTTAACCATGGTGTAATTTGATATATTAAGGTCTTACTTATGCTTAAGTAGTTAAAGAGCAACTAAGTTAATTAACAAATTAATTGATGGACTAGAGATTCACTAAGGTAATAAAGTAAAGCAAATGCCTACCAAATAAATCTGTTTCTAGAGGAGTTGACAAGTTCAGAATCTGATGAAATGTATGGTACTGAACTACTTAGAGGCCAGAATTTAAACAAAACAACAACAAAACCTGTGTTCTTGCTAACATCTGGGCTTAAATTTCAGAATCTTTCAAGTATAATGAGACATTAGAAATAGTCTTGGAATTATCACAGTGAATCAGATGTTTTGGTTTTATCATTCATGGAATACCAACTAAAAAATATATGCATCAATCCTCCAAAGTGCTGTCAGCTGACTTTGTACTTGTTATAAAAATAGATACAAATATGGTTGTAGTTGACAGTTTAGGAAAAATTGTTTGATAAATAATAATGTAGTTTTTGTTACAATGTATGTTTATGGTGCCACAGAACAGATACATTTGTGATCCACCTCTTTTCTTGGAAGTCATCATCTAATATAAACTTGAGCCTATTTTATACATATGTGTGTGTGTGTATGTGTATGGGTGTGCATATAGTATGCTGGAATTGGTGCAGCCACTACAGAAAACAGTATGGAGGTTCCCCCAAAATTAAAAATGAAATAAAATTCTGAAAAAGCATTTGTGAAAATTCAACATCCATTCACAATAAAAACTATCAACTAAGTGCATATGGAGGGAAGGTATCTCAACATCATAAAGTCCATACACAACAAACCCACAGTTAACATCATAGTCAGTGATGAAAAGCTAAAAGCTTGTCCCGTAAGAGCAGGAACAAGAGAAGGATGTCCAATCTTGCCACTTTTATTCAATATAGTACTGGAAGTTCTAGCTACAACAATCAGACAAGAAAAATAAATAAATAGCAACCCAATTCATAAGGTAAAGTAAAATTGTCATTATTTGTGGATGACATAATACTATATATGAAAAACTCTAAACACTTCACCAAAAAAACTATTAGAATTAATAAATGAATTCAGTAAAATTGCAAGATACAAAATTAATTTACAGAAATCTGTTGTTTCTATATAAAAATAATGAACCAGCAGAAAGAGAAATTAAGTGAACAATTCCATTTATAACTTCATCAAAGAGAATAAAATACCTAGGAATAAATCTAACCAAGGAGGTGAAAGACCTATACTCTGAAAACTGTAAGACACTGATGACAGAAACTGAAGACTACTCAAATAAATCAAAAGATAATTCCATGTTCATAGGTAGGAAGAATTAATGTGGTCATACTACTCAACACATTTACAGATTCAGTGCAACACTTATCAAAATACCATGACATTTTTCACAGAACTAGAGCACGTAATCCTAAAATACATATAAATCACAAAAGACACAAATAGCTAAAACAATCTTAAGAAGACAAAGCTGGATGTATTATACTCCCTGATATCAAACAATACTACAAAACTACAGTTATAAAAACAGTATTTTACTGGCACAAAAATAGCATGCAGATTAATGGAACAGAATAGAGAGCCCAGAAATAAATTCACAGTTATATGGTCAATCAGTATATGACAAAAGGAGGCACAAATGGGGAAAAGATAGTGTTTTCAATAAAAGGTATTGGGAAAACAGGACAGCAAAATGCAAAAGAATGAAATTGGATCACTGCCTTACAGTATACACAAAAAATAAACTCAAAATGAATTAAAGATCTAAATAGCAGGCCTGAAAACACAAAACTTATACAAGAAAACATAGGCAATAAATCCTATATGTCAGCATTAGCAATTTTTTTTTCTGAATATGTCCCCAGGCAAGAAAAACAAAAGGAAAAATAAACAAGTGGGACTACACCAAATTAAAAAGTTTATCCACAGTAAAGGAAACCATCAGCAAAATGATAAGACAACCTACTGATTGAGAGAAGATACTTGCAACCAATACATCCAATAAGAGGCCAATATACAAATATATAAAGAACTCATACAACTCAATACCAAAAAACAAAAACAAAAAGAGGTCTTGAATAGACATTTTTCCAAAGAAGACAGAACAGATGGCTGAGAGACACATGAATAGACACTCAGCATCACAAATCATCAAGGAAATGCAAGTCAAAACCACAATGAGATAATACCTCACAACCATCAGAATGGCTAATATCAAAAACAAACAAACAAACAACAAAATAGAACCAAGATATAACAAGTGTTGGGGGGAATGTAGACAAAAAGGGAAGTGTACACTTTTGATGGGAATGTAAATTGGTGCAGCCATTATAGAAAGCAGTATGGAGTTCCTTAACAAAATGAAAATAGAATACCATATGACCAACTTCTGGGAATTCACCCAAAGAAAAAAAAAAGATATATGCACTCCTATGTTTATCACACATTATTAACAATAGCCAAGATGTTGAAACAACCTATGCATCCAGCAGAAATGAATGGATATAGAAATGGTGTGCATATATGCAAGGAAATATCACTCAGTCATAGAAAATAATGAAATCTTGTTATTTATTAGAACAGATGGACCCAAGGGTATTCTGCTAAGTAAATAAGTCAGACAAAGAAATACAAATACAAATGGTTTCATTACGTGTGGAATCAAAAAACATTACATGTGGAATCAAAAAACAAAACAGCAACAGACTCACAGATATAGGACAAACTTGGTTACCAGAGTGGGAAGAGGGTGGAGGGCAAAGGTGAAATAAGTGAAAGGGATAAGAGGTACAAACTTCCAGTTATAAAATAAGTAAGTCATGGTGATGTACAGAATAGGGATTATAGTCAATAATATTGTAGTAACTTTATGATGACAGATGATACTAGATTTATGGGGTTCATTTTATACATATAAAAATACTGAGTCACTATGATGTAGCCTGAAAATAATAGGATATTGTGTGTCAATGATATTTCAATTAAAAAGATTAAAGTAAGGTCACTTCTGGGAAGATGGCGGCGTGAACGGAGCAGCGGAAATTTCCTCCCAACATTATATTTATCCACGAAAACACAGCAAATACAGCTATTCCCAAAAGAGAGACCAGAACACACAGGAAAGCACACACTGTGCAGTCACACCGGAGAGGAACCGGCCGCCAGCGAGGCAGCGCACCGGTGGCAGCCACACTGGCCCGCAACTACACCGGAGAGGACTCGGCAGCCGGGGAGGCGGGTAAGAAATGGAACCGCGACATGGCAGGACCCGAGCACTCCCCGAACCCAGTGCACCGGTGGGAGGAGAGGATTCAGAGCCGGGAGGGAGTGGAAGTGCAGGCCCCGGAGATAACCAGCCCCGGTGATCTGCGCCGGGAACATGGACACACAGAGCGCGGTGTAGCGGAGATTGGAGACACAGAGGGCGCAGGGTCTCAGTGGGAACACGCCTGGTTGCTCGCTGCTGGCTCAGGGAAGAAGAAAAGAGAAGAAAAAAAAGAAGTAAAGTGCGCGCTTTTTTTTCAGCGGTCTTAAAGAGACAGGAAACCAGCGGAGGACCCCATTGCCCTGGCACACTCAGCCCAGCAGGCTGGGAGTCCTGGGGAGCTTCGGACCCCTTAGGGGGCGACGGGGAAAGGGTAGCCATATTTAGGACTCCCACAGAGCTCAATAGCCCACCATTCTCACCCCGGCCACAGCTTTAAAGGGCCTTGCAGAGTGGTGCGGCCACGGCTCTGGAATAGTGGAGCAACAGCGCCACATACAGCATTCACACAGAAACCACTCCAGGTGGGCGTTTTTTTTTTTTTAGGTGTTGCTGCTTTTTCTTTCCTTTCTTTACTTTTCTTTCTTTCTTTCTCTCTTTTTTTCTTTTCTTTTTTTTTTTTATTATTAGTATTTTTTTCTCTTCTTTCTTCTCTTTCCTTTTTAAAGTCATAAAGAGCCCAGCTGACATACGTGACAACTACCAGCAACCAATTCTATAGCCATGAAAAGACAGAGGAATATGGTACAAAGCTCCAAAGCCAGACAACCCCTGAGAGAGAACCTGAAGGAATTTGCATGCACAGCCTTCCTGAAAAAGAATACAGAATAAAAGTCATAGCCATGCTGACGGATCTACAGAAAAATGTACAAGAGCTGAG
>JAQQAC010019064.1:3672628-3720029 GCA_029783875.1 Phataginus tricuspis
CCATCACTAGATGAATGGATTAAGAAGATGTGGTACATATACACAATGGAATATTATTCAGCCATAAGAAGAAAACAAATCCTACCATTTGCAGCAGCATGGATGGAGCTGGAGGGTGTTATGCTCAGTGAAATAAGCCAAGCCGAAAAAGACAAGTATCAAATGATTTCACTCATATGTGGAGTATAAGAACAAAGAAAAAAACTGAAGGAACAAAACAGTAGCAGACTCACAGAACCCAAGAACGGACTAATAGTTACCAAAGGGAAAGGGACTGGGGAAGAAGGGTGGGAAGGGAGGAATAAGAGGGTAAAAGGGGCGTTACGATTAGCAGACGTAAGGTGGGGGGGCACGGGGAGGGCTGTACAACTCAGAGAAGACAAGTAGTGATTCTCATCTCACTACGCTGATGGACAGTGACTGTAATAGGGTTGGTGGGGGTGACCTGATGAAGGGGGTAGTTTAAGCACCATAATATTGCACATGTTATTGTAGGTTAATGATACCAAAATAAATTGTAAATAAAAAAAATGTACCATATTACATGAAAAAAAAAAAGATTAAAGTAAAATGAATCAAGTTCTGGAATATAGCCCTAAAATTATAGCTAATCTTTCATGATGAGGCAGAAACAGAAGAAAGGACTGGTTTAGAGTCAGACGGAACTACTCGGAGTCTAGACTTATGACCGCAGGCAAATAACCTCACCAATCTGAGTTCCTTTATTATACCCCTGCATAACAGAAATGGTAAAATCTCTTATACAATGTTGATGTGAGGATTATCTGTGACAACAGAGATAAAGCATCTAACATAATTTTGTCACCTGATGGACATTCAAAAATTAATTCCCTTCCTCTTAAAATACAGACCTCCTAGTAAGCTGAAAACATACACATAAACATTTTAAAAACATCTTTTTAAAGTGATTAGGTTCAAGAATATCTAATCTTCAACTATCTCAACAGATATTTTCATGCACATATATTTTAGAACTCATATCACATTCACTTAATGCCAGTTAGCCATCGGGGGAGAGTTTATTAGATGAAAATAAGTCTGTTGTAAAAGATTTCCTTGCAATTACTTCACTGCCATTATCCTGGCCACACGCTATACAGCTTTTCAAATTAATATGCTTAGATTACTGAGTGAGTAATCAGAGCAGTGGAATTCTATGAGGAACTCAATTACTAAAGAAAATGATCACTCAAGCATTTGAGAAATTGGGACTACATCTAATTTTGAATAGTGGATCATTATTGACATTATGGAAGCATTCAGTACAAACACTTGGTCATGTAGCACCAGAATAGTGTATCACTTTATGTACATACGGTAAACAGAACTAGCTGCTTGCTAATATCTCTGTTAAATGGTATTCTGCCTAGCTGAAAAAGAAATATCAATCTTGAAATCAGTACTTAAGAAAAAAAATAGGGAACTGATTGCTTGACTGAATAAAAATTGGATTGTTAACTCACATTTAAAATAAACAATTCTAATTTTTCTACTTGAGATAAAGTAATCCTTTATAGTCTGGAAATACTTATCCAATGAAGAAAAACTTAAGAACTACTTTCCACATATTTCCATATTAGAAAACTGCTTAAATACCTGCATTGTTGCATTTTAATCATACTACTACCAAAAGGCTCTCTTCTGAATAAATGATTATATGTATAGGTCCATGTGCTATGTTTTTGCTCATTTAATAGTTTTAATCAGGCTTTTATTTTCTCCAAATTAGCCATCATCCTAAATGAGCCCAGTTGATTCTGATTAAAATTATTTTTCTAATTTTGATTTTTATCTAAGATTTAAAGCAAAGAGTATGCTAAGAACTTTGCTATGTCTTTTAAAAAGCATCTGAATTAAAAAGGTAATGTGGGAAATTTCTTTCTCTACAATATACTGAAGCAAGCAAAAAAGGAAAATCTCTCAAATAGTGAGTGATAATTCCTAATAAACCCAGCGATCATCAGTCATGTGGGGAAGTCACAAGCGTAATAATGCAGCGTGATGATGATGCTAACAATAATGATGATCAGGATGTAGGTGCTGTCAGCCTACCAAACACACAAGAAGCAAAAATAAGGTAATATTTATGAGGTCCTAGGGTTGCAGAAGATTATCATGACTATTCTGAGTTCCATTTTGTAGAGTATTGATTCTTTATCTGTTGGAGTTATGCACCACATTTAAAATAAGCAGAAAGATTTGGTCCTTTTCCCCAGAAAAACAAACATACGCACAAATTTTTAAAAACTGTTATATGTATCAGGAAACCATGGCCTCTTTTAAGCCTACTCATTGACGTCCCTGTTTAAGAACTGTTCGTTACCCGGCAGGAGCCGCCCCCATACTTCCACCTTCTCCAATCCTGCAATGTTCAAGTATTCATCCACCCATCTGATTCTCCAGAACAGACCAAGCTAATAAGTCTCTGGAACTCTTCACTGAATTAGTGAATTGCGATTCTTTTTTCTCTCCTGCTGGACATGAAAAGGGAAGCATGTTGCTCTTGGCAGCCTTCTTATGACCACAAAAATAAGCAAGATCTAAGCTGAAGTCAACAGTGTGAATGGCAGGTAACACTGTCAAGCCTGGGAAAAAATAAGCAGCATTACTCTCAGTTTCCTGTTACGTCAAATAATAATTTTTTTTCCACATCCTTGAAGTCTTGGTTCAGATATAATTTGCTTGGTGATGATGTCACATCACCTGAACCAAGCAGTACGAGTCCATCAGACCCGCAATCTCAAAACATCTAGTATACAGAGAGCTGTATTATCTAACTCAATCATTATGGTTAACATCAGTATTATAATGAAACCTTGAACAGCTTGCAGGCAGATCGTATTTTTTAAATTTCTTTGGTTCCTTACATTATTGCTTCACAGAACAGTGCTTGCCACATAAAAGAAATTCCACGTTTTTAGCCAATTAATGAACACCAGTATACAACCAATTTTAAAAAGACATCAATGAAAAAAAAGAAAGTGGATCTTGCTTACATTTATCAAATCCTATAGCTAGAATGTGAGTACTCACTGCTTTCTTGTTCTGAGAAGATTACAACATAATTCTTCATAAAAGCACAATACCAAGTAATGTTCAAATCAGGTTTTCTAAAGTAATATTATTTGTATGTGAAGGGGTTGGGGAATATTGCATTCATTTTTTTAAAACTCCTGGAAGATAATCTTGGACAATTTGAGGATATGTCCAGTCCCTAACATTGTCACGGTCCAGGATTTTTTTCTCCTGAGTTTTTGGTGTAACTTTTCATACAGAAAAGCATTCAAGTCATAACTGTACAACTTTAGGAATAAGCATGAAGTGACCACATCCATGTAACCACTACTCAAGCCAAGAAACAAAATTTTACTAGCACCCAAAAAAGCTCATCACGGGCCCCAAACTTTAGAATAATATACTAATAACATTTGCAGTCCTTAAAATAATGAAATTTCAAAATCACTAAAAGTAAACAATAAATAATTAATGCACATGTATTCCATGTTAGAAACTTTATTCATGTTTGGGAGGATTTATGTTAATTCTTCTTAATGCACATTCTCTTATCTGGTCTCTTAGAGCCCTTAAATTGTAGTGATTGTTCTTGGTACAGTGAGTGAATCTAAAGACAGTCCACAAAAGCAGATTTGTAGATTTTGAATCTGGAAAACATTCTAACATGGACTATAGTTAAATTTCATCACTGATGCATTTCTTGTGCTCATCCTTACATGAAGGAATTCTCTCTCTGAAAATTGGTTGGGATTGGGGGGTGGGAAGGCTTTCCATTTAGAAGGAAAAAATTGAAGGAAATGAGAAACTTAACAATAAAACAGATTAAATCCTTCAGAAATTGGTTAATTGATTGACTGACAATTATAACAGAAATATGTAAATCTGAAACCCATCAATCCCTGACACTGTTTTTCTTCTTTTACTTAATTAGAAAAAAATAAAACATGCATCCTGGTTTAGCTGGAACTTTGGGGAAATATGTAGGAAGTTGTAGGTAATAAAGTACCAGCTGCTTCTTTGTTGCCAAGTTTTATCAGAGAGTTAGCAGTAAATGTGTTTTTATAATTTATCATTCTTGTGTATTAAGTTTTATGACTAGCAGCTTACGAGAGATTGTAAGCAAAAGCCATGTGACTGAGTTAAACTGCCGCACAGAGATGATGGTACGAAATCCAGCATCATCGCTAACGAAGGACACACATTTCTTTGGGGGATAGTTACTGACAAACACATGGAAATATTTTCCCTAATAAAATTGTTTGTCAATGATCTTACCAGCCTATTTATTTGGCCACAAACTACATCTATTATCCAGATATGCCAGATGAAGTGATCTGCCTGTACATCTCAACGTTACAAATAAGGGTCTCCAATACTCCCTTTTGTAGAAGCGAAGAACTGGAGGTCCAAGGAGCCAGGGTAATATCTTGCTGGTTTCACTCACGATAATATAATTCAGAGTCTGTGCACTCCAAATTAGGATGCTTTTAGTAGCCAAAGTAGCTGTTTTTATGCATTTTAAGACAAATACTGGTTAATAAATATGTCCATAAAACAACCCAAATCAAAAAGCAAAAGCTTATAAATCATGATTCTTACTATTATATAATATTTATCATCTTGCATTTGTATTAAGATAATAGATCACTATTAACTTTCTCTAACAAATCATTCTGAAATATGCACTTTGAGGTTAAAGGAGGATTGTAAAAGATGATTTCCTTTGTTTTCAAGCATACAGAAAAAGTTTTATAATAATCATCAAAGCCATGCTCATTGTATATGGTAATTTGAATAAAAGTTTGCTTTTTTTTCCCTCCTTGCCAAATACTTGGTGAACTGTTGACAATGATTCAATGATCAGGCTTTTAGCTTAAAAATAAAAAAAGAAAAACACTTCCATATGCTATGTCACAAAAACTCTTTAAAACATTCTTGTGTCATCTAAAGGAGACTGAATGTCTGAGGTAACAGTGACCAGCATATTTTGGGATCTCTGATAGAATGTTGTTTTATATGACCAAAGACATCCTCAGACCCAATTCCAGAACTCTCTAAGCCAATCTGATCTTTGATTTCACCCTCTCTCAACACTGGTTGCAGACTTCTTCATGACACAGATGTGTTTGTTCTTTTATCCACTGTTTTAGTAGATGTTTATTAAAAAACTGCCACGTTTAAGATTGGTATTCACAGATCCAAGAGAAGTGTGTGTGTGTTTGAATATGTACAGCTGGAGAGATAGAAGTTTTCACAGGTTTTTAAATTTTTAAAGAGAGGAAAGGTTATTCTAATAGCTATGACTCAAACAAGATCCTAGTAAAATAGCCCCATTCTAAGTAAAATAAAACAACTGTTTTTTGAGGTGTTAATAGCTTTGGTACTTTGTACTAGAAAAACAGAGATTAAGCAATTTGCCCATGGGTACACAGTTTCTTTTTTATAAATATTAACACCTGCTTGAGAAGATTAAATGAATTAATATATATGAAGTTCAGTGCCAGCTACATAGTAAGCACTCATTCAATAAGAGCTACTATTATTGCTATGACCCTGCTGGGCACTGTTCTAAGTGCTCTAAGGACATCATTTAATTTAGTCTTCACATTAGCCTTTTGTGGTAAATAGTTGTAACCCCCATTTTATAAATGAGTAAACTATGAATTAGAAAGGTTAAGTAGCTTGCCTGACGACATACAGCTAATATATCTTGGGAATGGGGTTTGAATTGAGGCAATTTAAGGGCTATTTTCTTAAATAGTAAGTTTCAGACTCAGAAGCTAAAGAGGCTCTTGGAAAACAAGGTTGAGTCCGAGTCTAACAGGAAAATAACCCAGACTTAGTGTTCTAGGAAGCTCCAGATTTACATATTTTGCTTGATCTCCTGGTCTTGAACTCCCTGGGATTCCGAAAACCAGATCAAAGTCACATAATCAGTTATACAGAAGAAGGAAAAAAGTTAAACTTATGTGGCTGTTGAGGTAGCAGAGGGACTGTAGTTGGGCACAAAGGACCTATTTAGGGAAAATATCCAAAAATCTCAATGTACGGGTCATATTCTATAGGGAGAAATGTTCTAACATTGGATTATAATGTTAATTGCACACAACACAGTTAAATATAGTAAAAATCATTATGGTATATATTTTAAGTTGGGTTAATTTTATGGTATGTAAATTACACCTCAAAAAAGCTGTTTGTTTTTAAAAACAAACCAACAGAAAGACATACACTACATAGCTGTTCTAATCATTCTTGAATCCCGAAGCTGGGCCTAACGATTTGCTACTTGTCAACTAAACCCCTAATATATTTTCACTGGGGTGTTATCACTGATGTGTTACAAATGACCCTAAAACCTGTGGCTTAAAACAATTTTTTTTTTAATGTCACAATTCTGTGGGTGAGGAATTTGAGCAGGGCTCAACTGCGCAATTTTTTTTGCTTCTCCAGTCATTGACGAAACTCAGTTGTACTCACCTGGTAAGTGAGCTGGCCTGATGGACCCAAGATGGTTTCAATCTTATGTCTGAAACGTGGGATCAAATGGTGCAAAGTGTAATACTGCCAACCAGGGGCACCTACATGTGGCCTTTCCATGCAGCATAACATCGTCATAGGAAGATGGCCTCAGAATAGTCAAATTTCTAACATGGTGGCACAAAGCTCTAAGTACAAATGTCTTGGTGAACTCAGTGGAAGCTGCCACAGTTTATGCCCCAATCTTGGAAGTCACGCAGTGTTACTTGTTCTCCATTAGGCAAAGCAGACACAAGCCCTCTTAGATTCAAGAGGAGGGAAATCAGACTTCACCTTTTGTTGGTGAATAACAAAATCATGTTGTAGAGTAGCATGTGGGACTGGAAACACTGTTATGGTCATCACTTGAAAATATACTCCATCATATTATTTAACAATAATAACCACCACTGATAAAGGTTTCAGCAAGGTCTGTTCTTTAAACCTTCAGATGTCTGAAACTTTGACGATTAATTATATATATATAACCTATTAACATATTAATAATATATATATAATTAAAAAAAGAAATACATGCAAGAAAATTGCTTTCTAGACAAGTTCTGACTTTCAGGCTATATGAGGATCATACACTTAATTTCCCATGTGCTAACTTTTATAAAAACATTTCATTTACATAAAAAAATTAGTTTCATTTCCCTTTAGTTTGAGATTCTAATGTGGTAGCTAAATACAGCTGTGAACTGTCTCCTATATGTTTTATAAAATATTTAATGCTATCTAAGGACATTTCTGGTCGTGCAGTTCCTAGACTGAACTATTAATGAACATTTGATGACTCTTGACCAAAATAACCAATTTTTAAATTATAATGATAAAGGCCTTACTTTTATCCTGTTTCAGTAAACATTTTACAGCATGTAACAGAAACACATTATACTAAATACTGGTTTAATTAAAAAAACCCTTTAGTTTCCTATACATCAGTCTCTGAGCTTCCAATCTAGAAACCTTTTCAAAAGCTGAGTTAGATGAAGGAAAGGAAGTGAAGGGGAGGGAAAAACAAACCAAGAGAACAATTCCACAAGGGACAGAAAAACTGCGTTTAAGCTTTGGTTGTCCACTACCAACCATTATATGACCTTAATGCTCTCTGGGTTTGCTACTAATATGGAAAATGAGGGTCTGGACGGGATCTGCGTTTGTCATTGCTGCTGTTGGTTGTGGTGTGACTTAAGCAGTAAAAAACATTTTCAGACAAAATATATTAAAGAAAACATACAAGATTGGAATTATTCTGTTTGAAAAGTGGGTTGAAGCATCTGGAGATCCACCTACAGTACCTTCCCTGTTCACCAGCTCCTCTGTCCCTTACCCCTACACCCACAGCATTTTTAAAAATAATTACCATGGAATCCTATTTCTAAAACATAAAATTTGAAAGCCACTGGATTAATGGTCCCTAAAATCTCCTTGAAGTGCAAATATTCCCAGGAACTAGAAAGTACTTCCCTCAATTTTATACAATAAATGTGATTACCCTAATTGGTAGGGTCATGTGTATACATCTGTATTCATAAATAAGCCCATAACATTTAATCAACACATGAGTCTATGCACTTGATTTTGCATGTGGTTATATAATTTTAGGTGTATAATAAAAACAACTATTTACTGACAGACTGCTTAACGACATATTAAGATGATCTACCATCTCAAAAAAAGTTTAAACATATTTACAAGTTTCTTTCTTTTCACACGAGGAAACAGGCTTGATGAGGTTTAGCAACTTGTTTGGAGTCAACAGATACAGTATTTGAATGCAGAATGATCTTATGCCACAGTATATGCTTTTACCCCACAATACTGAAATACCTTTTTTTTATTAGTAGGTATCCCATCTCTGTGGCAGGTTGTTTCAAGGAACAAGTGGGTTGGAGCTCTTTCCTGAAGAGTAGATTGGAGCTTGCTTCCTAAAGCTTACCTGGGAATGGTGTCAAAACTGAGGATCAAGTACCTCACGTTCCAAGGAATTGGTGCAGCAGATAGTGTTTTTTCAAAGCAGGGATGGAAAGGTCATGGTAGGCCCAAGGCTTCCATGTTGCCCCTCTTTCTTTTCCTTTTTTCTTTCTGATATGATGAAAGCCCCAGTGACTACAAAGTATATGTGTGGAAGTGATAAACATATGTATATCTAATTACTTAAAGTGCCTTTGTTTATGAGGGATCTATAGTGAAATAACTAATGGTGCACACACATGTGCATGCATGCACACACACACACAAGTGTATTATTTTCCACCCAGAAGTTCAGGGCAAGAATCCTTGTACTAGTTTTATCTTAACAGTACTATTTTAATTTTGCTGGATCCTGTATGTGTCTGCTTGTAACTTTTTACTAACAAACTACAAACTAGCCTTTCCATATTTTTAATCAATGAGACTAGTTAAAGGTGGCAATCACCTTATATATCACCTGGCTCAACACTTTCACTCAATCACAGTCATACAACTAGTTAGTATATGGTCTGTACCTAGAATTCTCAAAGCTTTCATCTCAACACTAACTCTCCAGTTAGGAGAATCTTGCAAACCAAAATTATATACACACAAACATGAACATGTAGTAATAGAAACTTTTCAAATAAGTAAGCAACTTAGAGAAAACCTATTCCTACTCCTTCACTATTTAGATGACAAAACTGGAGCCCAGAGAAGTGAAAAAAATGCAATATTTAAAAATAAACAGCAGATCTCAATCTGCTTCTATATACTGTGGTTAGAGGTAATCTTGATAAACTAAATCAAATTAGTGTGTATGACTGATGAAAACTCAACTCACAGAAATACAGATTTTTAAACACAACTCTCCTTTTATTATTTATAAACTCATTGAGGGCAGGAATTAATGTTTTGCCATTTTTTGCATAGTAACCTACCTACAGTTAGTGCTAAATAAGCATTTCCTTGAAAAGTCTTCAACTTGATGGTAGTCACTAATCCAATATTTAAGAACATGTGATTGTATATTCTTCCAGAACATTTCCAGAAGGCTCACTCGAACATAAATCCAATTGCCTCAGGTCACCCATACACAAATTAGGATTAAATTACCTATGGAGTTTTCTAGAAAAAAATGAACAAATAGATGTAAATACAATTTGTCTCTTTAAGAAGAGACTGTTTAAATTGTTCTGAAAACATGCCTCTACAAGCCTGAAGGCAAAAATCATGCCACCACTGTGTCTTCATTCTTCTAAACCAAACAGAGATTATTCTAAATTTATCTATCTGTCCCATTTTTTACTCTATAATTCATTAATATCATTAATGCTTTCATTATTATTTTATTATTCTCAGATAGACTCTTTCCCAGATTTCTGGCATTACTGCCATGATCCACATAAAGAAAGATGAAGAGAGTTCAATTTTTCTCTGGGTTGGATTCAAACGGCCTTCTCGGTTCCAAATGATCTGACACACACAGGAATAGTATAAAGCTTGAAAAAATATTGGGTCAATATTGTAAACTACTGAAAGCATCTTTTTTCCTTCTAAGGGATTCTGTAACTAAGGAAGAGGAGGAAATGAGTCTAGAAAGAAATGGATATAAAATGGGATACTGACCAACATGAGATCATGACTCTAGCTTCCTTGAAAAAAAGAAATGCTTACAAGCCCCAGAGATAATTCCTGCTAGGTGATTAAAATGCAGATTACACATGTGGGTACTTAGACACACATACATTTAGTAAATCAGTATAAAGTATACTCAAAGTTCACTCATTCATTCAGCATATAATTATTAAGTTTCTACCATGGACCAGGCTACACTCTGGGAAAACCCTGGTTAAAACAAGCTTTGATTGTTAGATTTAGATTCCCGGTACATGATCCTATTCATTTCTTATTTGATCTGAAATTCCCAAAACTGGGTGGTCATAATTAACCCACCAGTAATAGTTTCAAAATCTGTCCACACAACAGCATAATCTGGATAGTTTAAAAATATATATATTGCTTCTTAGACCCACCCACACATCTACTGAATCAGAATCCAGGTTTTGGGGGATGGACAATAAGTAGTTTTGTTTGATTTGTTTTAATCCCTCCAGTCATTTTGCGGCAGCTTATTTGTGGACCAGAATTTTGGAACCACTGACTTTGGGGTCACAGTTTTTATTCCTTAGGGGAAATCACCCTTGCCTAATTTAGCAAAGGCCCTCATTACATAAACCGATTAGAGTAACTGCTCCAAAGGGACTATTTTTATTCAGATCATGGCACTATCATGTCTATTAAAATTAAGAGCACACTGAATTGGACACATTGGATTATAGTTCAGGGGAGACTTATTTCTAAATAGCTTAATATCATACTCACTTAAACTATACCCTTTTCTATGTATAGCTCCTAACCTTAAAATATCTGTACCTGTAGAACTGTATATATAAGAAAAGACTAATTGGTTGACTTAACTTTTTCAAATTCTCTCACTAAATTGGTGGTAAAACAAGCTAAAATTCTATTTTGTTTATTCTTTATTACTCTTAATTCTCTCTTTTCTCCTTCCCTCACATTTTTTTCTATCTACTGAATTACACTTATCCTTCAGGACCTAGGTAATTTACAGGGAATTTTTCTTCACATCCCTAGAATGTAATCTTTAGGCCAGAAGACATTTGAAATTTTGTTCACTGATGTATTCTCAGAGCAAGGGCAGTACCTGGGAACAAAGTAGGTGCTCACTAATTACTTGTTGAATAAGTGAATAAATGAATGAATGAACAAATCAATAAATAAATCCCACCAATTCTATTCCTATAGTACCAAGGTAATGTTAATCAACATGTACTTGTTGGTTATTTACCAGCAGCTAATGACAATTATAACGTAACTTTTATTTTACTACTTATCATATTGTAATACAATCATTAGTTTCCATGAGTGACTCAAACTGTGTTTTGTTTATATACAAGATCCTGTCTCAGCGCCTGGAATATGTTAGACATTCAATAAATATTACT
Organism: Phataginus tricuspis; assembly: GCA_029783875.1. Lineage (NCBI taxonomy): Eukaryota > Metazoa > Chordata > Mammalia > Pholidota > Manidae > Phataginus > Phataginus tricuspis. The sequence goes on from JAQQAC010019064.1 coordinate 3,684,172, forward strand.
TGAATGAATGGCTAAATAGAACAAGCTACCTCTCAAGACTCATATTTGACGTATTACAAATCTAATACCAAAGAATTTAGATGATTCAGACATGATCAGATACAATAATTTAAGCACTCATTTCAATTCATGACATTCTCTATTGATCGGGAAAACAAATTCTAAACAGACATTACAAATATGTCTAGGGGCCATTATTCATTTCAGTGCTCACATTTCATATTCAAGCAAGAGATTCTGAGCAGATCACTTTATCAAGTTTTATATTTGGATAAGTTCTTGTGAAATGATATCTTTAAAAATTGCTGTCTTTTCGGGCTCAACAGCAGATTGAACCAGGTTCAAGACACGATCAAGGAATTACAAGACAGGGACCAGGAATACAAAGAAGCTGAGGCAGAGAGAGATAAAAGGATCTCTAAGAATGAAAGAATATTAAGAGAACTGTGTGACCAATCCAAACGGAGCAATATTCACATTATAGGAGTACCAGAGGAAGAAGAGAGAGAAAAAGGGATAGAAAGTGTCTTTGAAGAAATAATTGCTGAAAACTTCCTCATGCTGGGGAAGGAAATAGTCTCACAGTCCACGGAAGCCCACAGATCTCCCAACACAAGGGACCCAAAGAAGACAATACCAAGACACATAATAATCAAGATGGCAAAGATCAAAGACAAGGACAGAGTATTAAAGGCAGCTAGAGAGAGAAAAAAGATCACCTACAAAGGAAAACGCATCAGTCTGTCATCAGACTTCTCAACAGAAACCTTACAGGCCAGAAGAGAATGGCATGATATATTTAACGTAATGAAACAGAAGGGCCTCGAACCAAGAATATTGTATCCAGCACGATTATCATTTAAATATGACGGAGGGATTAAACAATTTCAAGACAAAAGAAAGTTGAGAGAGTTTGCCTCCCATAAAACACCACTACAGGATATCTTAAACGGACTGCTCTAGAGGGAAACACCCCTAAGGCTAAAACGATGTCACCAGAGAAAATAAAAGCATAGCAAAGAAAGCAGACCATTCAAATACCAACTAAAGGCAAAGAATAAAACACCTAATATATAAAGAAAGGAGGAGGAAGAATAGGAAGGGAGAGATAAAGAAACATCAGACAGCGTTCACAATAACTTAACAAGAAAGTTAAGTTAGATTCTCAGATAGTAAAGAAGCAACCCTTGAACCTTTGGTAACCACGAATCTAAAGCCAGCAATGGTAATAAGTACATATCTATCAATAATCACCCTAAATGTAAATGGACTGAATGCACCAATCAAAAGACACAGAGTAACAAAGTGGATAAAAAAGCAAGACCCATCTATATGCTGCTTACAAGAGACTCACCTCAAACCCAAAGATATACACAGACTAAAAGTGAAGGGATGGAAAAAAATATTTCAAGCAAACAACAAAGAGAAAAAAGCAGGTGTGGCAGTACTTGTATCAGATAAAATAGACTTCAAAATGAAGAAAGTAGCAAGAGATAAAGATGGACATTACATAATGATAAAGGGGTCAGTCCAACAAGAAGATATAACCATTATAAATATATATGCACCCAACACAGGAGCATCAGCATATGTGAAACAAATACTAACAGAATTGAAGGAGGAAATAGACAGCAATGCAATTATTCTAGGAGACTTTAACACGCCACTCACTTCAAAGGATAGATCAATCAGGCAGAGGATAAGTAAAGACACAGAGGCACTGAACAACACACAAGAACAGATGGACCTAACAGATATCTACAGAACTCTGCACCCAAAAGCAGCAGGATACACATTCTTCTCAAGTGCACATGGAGCATTTTCCAGAATAGACCACATTCTAGGCCACAAAAAGAACCTCAGTAAATTCAAAAATATTGAAATCCTACCAACCAACTTCTCAGATCACAAAGGTATAAAACTAGAAATAAATTTCAGAAAGAAATCTAAAAGGCTCACAAATACATGGAGACTTAACAACATTCTCCTAAGGAATCAATAGATTAACGACCAAATCAAAACAGAAATCAAAGAATATATGGAGACTAATGACAACAACAACACAAAGCCACAACTTCTGTGGGACGCAGCGAAGGCAGTCTTAAGAGGAAAGTACATTGCAATCCAGGCCCATTTAAAGAAGGAAGAACATTCCCAAATGAACAGTCTAAGGACACAATTATTGAAATTGGAAAAAGAAGAACAAATGAGGCCCAAAGTTACCAGAAGGAGAGACATAATAAAGATCAGAGAAGAAATAAATAAAATTGAGAAGAATAAAACAATAGAAAAAATCAATGAAACCAAAAGCTGGTTCTTTGAAAAAATAAACAAAATAGATAAACCCCTAGCCAGACTCATTAAGAGAAAAAGAGAATCTACACACATAAACAGAATCACAAATGAGAAAGGAAAAATAACGACGGACCCCACAGAAATACAAAGAATTATAAGAGAATATTACGAGCATCTATATGCCAACAAGCTGCAAAACCTAGAAGAAATGGACAACTTCTTAGAAAAATACAGCCTTCCAAGACTCACCAAGCAGGAAACAGAAAAACTAAACAGACCAATCACCAGCAACGAAATTGAATCGGTAATCAAAAAACTACCCAAGAACAAAAGCCCTGGACCTGATGGATTCACCTCTGAATTCTACCAGACATACAGAGAAGAAATAACACCCATTCTCCTTAAAGTTTTCCAAAACATAGAAGAGGAGGAATACTTCCAAACTCTTTCTATGAAGCCAGCATCACTCTAATACCAAAAATGGGCAAAGACCTCACTAAAAAAGAAAATTACAGACCAATATCCCTGATGAACGTACATGCAAAAATACTCAACAAAATATTAGCAAACCGAATTCAAAAATACATCAAGAGGATCATACACCATGATCAAGTGGGATTCATCCCAGGGATGCAAGGATGGTACAACATTCGAAAATCCATCAACATCATCCATCACATCAATAAAAAGAAGAACAAAAACCACATGATCATCTCCATAGATGCTGAAAAAGCATTTGACAAAATTCAGCATCCATTTTTGATTAAAACTCTCAACAGAATGGGTATAGATGGCAAGTACCTCAACATCATAAAGGCTATATATGACAAACCCACAGCTAACATCATACTTAATAGCGAGAAGCTGAAAGCTTTTCATCTAAGATCGGGAACAAGACAGGGGTGCCCACTCTCTCCACTGTTATTCAACATAGTACTGGAGGTCCTAGCCACGGCAATCAGAAAAAACAAAGACATACAAGGCATCCAGATTGGTAAAGAAGAAGTCAAATTGTCACTATTTGCAGATGATATGATACTGTAAATAAAAAACCCTAAAGACTCCACTCCAAAACTACTAGAACTAATATCTGAATTCAGCAAACTTGCAGGATATAAAATTAACACACAGAAATCTGTTGCTTTCCTATACACTAATGATGAGCTAACAGAAAGAGAAATCAGAAAAACAATTCCATTCACAATTGCACCTAAAAGAATAAAATACCTAGGAATAAGCCTAACGAAAGAAGTGAAAGACCTGTACTCTGAAAACTACAAGACACTCCTAGGAGAAATTAAGGAAGACACTAACAAATGGAAATGCATCCCATGCTCTTGGCTAGGAAGAATAAATATTGTCAAAATGGCTATACTACCTAAAGCAATCTACAGATTCAATGCAATCCCTATCAAACTACCAACAGCTTTCTTCAATGAACTCGAACAAATAATTCTAAAATTCATATGGAACCAGAAAAGACCCCGAATAGCCAAAGCAATCCTGAGAAGGAGGAATAAAACAGGGGGAATTACGCTCCCTGACTTCAAGCTCTACTACAAAGCCACAGTAATCAAGACAGTTTGGTACTGGCACAAAAACAGACCCACAGACCAGTGGAACAGAATAGAAAATCCAAACATTAACCCAAACACCTACAGTCAATTAATATTTGATAAAGGAGCCCTGGATATACAATGGGGAGAGGACAGCCTCTTCAGCAGCTGGTGTTGGAAAAACTGGACAGCTACATGTAAGAGAATGAAACTGGACTACTGTCTAACCCCATACACAAAGGTAAACTCAAGGTGGATCAAAGACCTGAATGTAAATCATGAAACCATAAAACTCTTAGAAAAAAACATAGGCAAAAATCTCTTGGACATAAACATGAGCGACTTCTTCATGAACATATCCCCCCGGGCAAGGGAAACAAAAGCAAAAATGAACAAATGGGACTATATCAAGTTGAAAAGCTTCTGTACAGCAAAGGACACCATTAGTAGAACAAAAAGACATCCTACAATATGGGAAAATATATTCACAAATGATGTATCTGATAAGGGGTTGACATCCAAAATATACAAAGAACTCACGCATCTTAACAAACAAAAAGCAAATAACCCAATTAAGAAATGGGCACAGGACATGAATAGACACTTCTCTAAAGAAGAAATTCAGATGGCCAACAGGCACATGAAAAAATGCTCCACATCGCTAATCATCAGAGAAATGCAGATTAAAACCACAATGAGCTATCACCTCACACCAGTGAGGATGGCCAACATCCAAAACACAAACAACAACAAATGTTGGCGAGGATGTGGAGAGATGGGAACCCTCCTACATTGCTGGTGGGAATGCAAATTAGTTCAACCATTGTGGAAAGCAGTATGGAGGTTCCTCAAAAAACTCAAAATAGAAATACCATATGACCCAGGAATCCCACTCCTAGGAATTTACCCCAAGAATGCAGCAGCCCAGTTTGAGAAAGACAGATGCACCCCTATGTTTATTGCAGCACTATTTACAATAGCCAAGAAATGGAAGCAACCTAAGTGCCCATCAGTAGATGAATGGATTAAGAAGATGTGGTACATATACACAATGGAATATTATGCAGCCATAAGAAAAAAACAAATCCTACCATTTGCAACAACATGGATGGAGCTGGAGGGTACTATGCTCAGTGAAATAAGCCAGGCCGAAAAAGACAAGTACCAAATGATCTGACTCATATGTGGAGTATAAGAACAAAGGAAAAAAAAAAAATGAAGGAACAAAACAGCAGCAGACTCACAGAACCCAAGAATGGACTAACAGTTACCAAAGGGAAAGGGACTGGGGAGATGGGTGGGAAGGGAGGGATAAGAGGGTAAAAGGGGCATTATGATTGGCAGGCATAGGGTGGGGGGGTATGGGGGGGACTGTACAGCTTAGAGAAGACAAGTAGTGATTCTCATCTCACTACACTGATGGACAGTGAGTGTAATAGGGTTGGTGGGTGGGACCTGATGAAGGGGGTAGTTTAATCATCACAATATTGCTCATGTAATTGTAGGTTAATGATACTAAAATAAAATAAATTGTAAAAAAAAAAAAAAAGAATATGGGTAAAAGTAGTCACCACATTGTTTTTTCATGTGAAACCTTCATAAGAGTGTATATCAATAATGCCTTAATAAAAAAATTAAAAAAAATAAAATAAAATAAAATGCATATAAACCAAAAAAAAATTGCTGTCTTTTAATTTACCTTATTGCTTACCTGTCTTACTGTTACATTTCTGAATCCTGAATGAGAGCTATTCAGTGAGACATAGAATCTAAATAGTGTCAGTAGTGATAGCTATGCTTCTGTAACCTTTCTAAGGTATCAATTATTATCAATAGAGGAGGAGGTTATGTCTAAATTGTAAAGGTTCTAAACTGTATAAAGACATATGTAATTGAAGGGCTTTAGGCATGGAACAATTTAAAACACTTTTTTTTCACAATACAAAATTGATGATCTTATAAATAACATATTTTGGAACACAGTACTACTTTTACTCATGCAAGTAGTATGTGGGTTAAGAATAAATGGAGGCATAAGTACATCAGTGAAACATGTACTTTTGTAACTATTAATAGTGGGTTTGATTTATCAGGTGGATTTGACGTTTTCTGATACATCATTGTAAAAACAACTTATAAAATACAAAAAATAGTAAGATAGTTGTGAATCAGCAATAATGTCCACATAATAGAAGATGCCTAATGTTTTTACATAGTAAACTTGGGATCCCATATACATTTCTTGCTGCCCAGTTAAACTTCAAGGAAAAGTACATTATGCTTATAATACAACAAAATTTTGAGTTTTGAATAACTGGGGCTAAGCAAGTATATGATTCCCAATACAATATAGAATAAGGCAACTAACAGTTTGTAATTTGAAAAAGCAAATTAAGGTTAATACCTTCTTTTGGTATACACATTAACTTCTTCAAGTAGTATGAAACAGGAAGAAACAAAAAAAAGTAGAACATTTTTAAGATACCCCTAATAACATGAATTTTGGTTCCATCTCACTAATAAGGAATAGAATTTAATGGATTAATATGGAATAAGCATGCAAAAATTTGCTTAAAATTACTTAGGAGGCAATGTAAGCAAAGCTTCCAGGCTCTTCTGAGATGAGAACTAATCATGGCCTATTGAGCCAGAGATTTGGAACATAAAAAATGGTAAAAAGGTAAGATCAAATGGTGGAAAGTATAAAAACACTACAGAGAGGGAACAAGAACATGACTCCCTTCTGTTACCTAGTTCTCCTTTCCCAACATTTATACAAACTAGTTTTAATAGATGTGTCATGAAAAAGAAGTCCTACACTTAACTTTTTGAAAACCTGGACTGAGCAAAATTAAACAGGTCTCCCTACTTCAAGTCTACTCATAGCTTTTAATATGCAATACCTAAGATGGCAAGAGGTCCTAAGTTATTCCATAAACATTTGTTCAATGAAGAGGCTTAAAATATGCAGTGTTTCCCAAACATATTGCTTCACAAAATCCCTTCTTAAACAAGCATCTGAGGAGTTGGGGAAAGCATGGGAAGGCACTAACATTCAACAGAATATTCTTTGGGAAATGCTGATTTAAATAGCTGAAATTATGGACATAATCTTGAAAAAATAGGCTTATAATAAATCCATGTTTTATGATGTTTGATTAGTTTGTGTTCACTGTGATTTTGGCTTATCTGGGACTTGTTTTCCACTAGTTTCCCTTTAATTGAGGAGCTGATTAGATTTTTAATATGCAGTATTTATATCATCTTTCTGCTTTAATTTCATTAAGATCTGAGATCATTATTATAGATTGAAGACAGCCTTATAAATATCCCATCTCACTTCTTCATGAACATATACCCCCAGGCAAGGGAAACAAAAGCAAAAATGAACAAGAGGGACTATATCAAGTTGAAAAGCTTCTGTACAGCAAAGGACACCATCAGTAGAACAAAAAGACATCCTACAGTATGGGAAAATATATTCATAAATGATGCATCTGAGAAGGGGTTGACATCCAAAATATATAAAGAACTCACGCACCTTAACAAACAAAAAGCAAATAATCCAATTAAGAAATGGGCAGAGGACATGAATAGACACTTCTCTAAAGAAGAAATTCAGATGGCCAACAGGCACATGAAAAGTTGCTCCACATAGCTAATCATCAGAGAAATGCAGATTAAAACCACAGTGAGATATCACCTCATACCAGTGAGGATGGCCAACATCCAAAACACAAACAACAACAAATGTTGGCGAGTATGTGGAGAAAAGGGAACCCTCTTACACTGCTGGTGGGAATGCAAATTAGTTCAACCATTGTGGAAAGCAGTATGGAGGTTCCTCAAAAAACTCAAAATAGAAATACCATATGACCCAGGAATCCCACTCCTAGGAATTTACCCTAAGAATGCAGCAGCCCAGTTTCAAAAAGACAGATGCACCCCTATGTTTATTGCAGCACTATTTACAATAGTCAAGAAATGGAAGCAACGTAAGTGTCCATCAGTAGATGAATGGATTAAGAAGATGTGGTACATATACACAATGGAATATTATTCAGCCATAAGAAGAAAACAAATCCTACCATTTGCAACAACATGGACGGAGCTAGAGGGTATTATGCTCAGTGAAATAAGCCAAGCCAAAAAAGACAAGTATCAAATGATTTCGCTCATATGTGGAGTATAAGAACAAAGAAAAAAACTGAAGGAACAAAAACAGCAGCAGACTCACAGAACCCAAGAACGGACTAATAGTTACCAAAGGGAAAGGAACTGGGGAAGATGGGTGGGAAGGGAGGGATAAGAGGGTAAAAGAGGCATTACAATTAGCAGACTTAATGTAGGGGGTGCACAGGGAGGGCTGTACAACTCAGAGAAGACAAGTAGTGATTCTATAGCACCTCTCTACGCTGATGGACAGTGACTGTAATGGGGTTGGTGGGGGGGACCTGATGAAGGGGGTAGTTTAACCACCATAATATTGCACATGTAATTGTAGGTTAATGATACCAAAATAAATTGTAAATAAATAAATAAATAAATAAATATTTCATCTCCCTTCAGATTTAAGGACATTTATCTCCTTGATTTTTATTCCACCTTTTCTTTTAGCATTTATGTGAGTTACATATTTTTCTTCCCAAAACAAAATTATGCCATGGAACCCATGAAATCTCACAGACACAAAATGTGCTCTCAACCAATATTGGTTTGCAGACACTTGATGCCAGTGATACAATTTTGCTTACTAAACAAAAAAGTAATTTATGGCATAGAAGTATATTTCTTTTTTACCTTGATAGCCCAATACTGCAGAAAAATTTCAGTCTACCATGAGGGTACCACACTGCACCAAACTATCTGAACTGCAAGATATTTTTGCTTTTGTAAAAGATGTTCTTGCAAGTACTTTAGAATCATAGCAGGATTGAAATAAAATGTTATTGCTTAAATAATAACATTTTAGTAGACTCTAACTCTCCACTTCCCACTGAGACTAGGCTTCCCAAATACAAGCAAAATTTTCATAGGTCAGAAGCCTCTGCTTTTAGAGTAGGGCTTCTGGAGCTTTAATGTACCTATGAATGACTGAGTATCTTATTAAAACACAGATTCTGATTAAGTAGGTCTGAAGTGGGGCCTGAGATTCTGCATATCTTCTAAATCAGTACTGCTAGACCACCTTCTGAGTAGCAAGGTTGAAGTGCAAAAAGTGTCACTGTTGACTTGGAAACAAATTCCCTCAGTTTGATTGAAATTTACTGCCTAACATCTAGTGTATCCTAACTTAAACATTGTGAGTATACTCATTGTTTTCCTCTCAATAAATTTGTATAAAATTTTCTATTTTAGGAGTCAGATCTGGTACAAAGCTCTCAAGAGAACTACAAATACTTTAGGTTATTTATTCTTTTTTCATTCAGGTTGCCATTTTTCCCTCAGGCATTCTTCCCTTTTTATCATTTGTTAAGGAAAACTTTTATACACTAGGATATGGTAAACCAGTGAACACTGTTCTTGAGCTATCATAACCTTTCTATTATACTCAGGGCATGGTGACCCAATTTGTAAAATATAAAGCAAAGATTATTAAAATCACCCAGGACTAATGAAGTCATCTTTTATATCAATTTTACATACTTATTTGTAATTTATATTCAATTAATCCACCTAGAAACAGATGTCGTGTGTTTCCTTCAAACTGCTAGCCCCTCTCTCATCTCTATTGCAGTGGTTCTTATACTTTAGTGTGACTAGGCATGACCAGGATGATATTTTAAAATGCTAATTCCATTCCCACTTTAGGAGAGCTTCATGCTAGAGTAAGGCCTGAGAATCTGCAGTTTTGCAAATACCTCTTGCACTTCACGTGTAATCAAAAAGCTGGAGAAGCACAACCCTAGGAACAATCCTGACCCAAGCTCCAACATCAGTCCACCCGTGCTACCAAGGCCTGATCATCAGCTGTGACTGAGCTGTTGTGTTGCTTAAAAGGCTGTTTTCAAATATACTCCGGATCCACAACTGCTCCTTTTGTTTGAGTCACACTTTTCCTAATCCACCCAGTTTCACCATTCCTTCTTGGATAAAGGACTTGAACTCATAAGTCCTCTCCAGGAACTACAGTTTATCTTTCAAACCAGACACTTTTAAGAGTAATAGGGAGCACTCAATGATTATCCCAGGATAACTGATATAAATTAGAAGTGCCCAGACCAGACTTTATGTTACCCTTATCTTGAATCCCAAATCAGGGAAATCTTTAACCACACTTCAGAATGATGGCAGACTGTTATCTATGCTGGATTCTCCACCCCAGTATTACTCTCCAATAGAAAATTCTAATGTACTTCACGTTAGACCCCTAGCAGTTACTGCTTTTCTTCACTACCTTCATTGCCACACCCTTCGGATACTCTATTTTCTAGCAGACATGATTTTTTTTTTTACAGTGTCTGCAGGTGAGCCTATTTCTTTAGACCCAGACCCATGGAGGCAGCAAATTTATTCCAAATCATCCCTCTGGCTGCAGTTAAGTGGGACATGAAGGACTGTATTTATGTACAAGACAACATGAATTCAAGGCAGCTGTTTTAATTTGGTCACCTATATATGAAGGATTGACACTGTTAATGTTTCATTTTGATGAAAAATAATAGTTAAAAATTATAACACCTCATCAAATGAATGTTTACATATTTCAACACCTTTCTCTTAATGTTTCCCAATGTGAAATAACTGATGTAATTCAGAGAAAAGAGATAAGTACTAGAATAGATAATGCTTTTTACTCGTGCTCATGTAACCCACTGACAGGTATCAGATCAAATCAAGCAACTTGTCGTTTGTTTAGGCATAGCATCAACATTGACTGACGTCCCGCACCTCTAGGTATTGATGTATCTAGTCACTCATGGAAGGACATTAAGAAAAATAATCCTGTTCAATTTTAAAAGGATTAAAGTACATTTAAATGGATGCTCCATGTTCATATGGAGAAACTGAGGGTGACTCATACAATGTAACATGACATATAAAGTGTGAAGGAAAACAGACACATACAATCTAAAGATTATTTCATCTTCTGTATTATATTGAATATTGGAATTTTTTTTCAACTGCAATTTGGAAAGCAAATTAAGATGGAAAGGTCACCTTCAAGAAATGTTTCTAGTGCACTAGTTTAAAAGCAATAAACAGAATGGAAAGTTTTACTCATATACTCCAGGCTAAGCTTACAGGTATGTGTTGTTTTTATAAATTAACTAGAACTGGTTTAACCCTGGGTCAGGTTCAGGTGATGCACACCAGCAATCAGATTACAACAGAAGGCAAATTTTGTCTCATTAAGAAAGTCACACACCCCACCACTTCATTCGCAAAATCATTGTGTACCTGGCCAAGGTCAAAGGATTTTCTTTCTGCTTCTTTCACTAAAGGAACTCAGCATTTTAAAATGCAGCTAAACTGTGGGAAAGATTATCTAATTTGTTTCCACTTGAAGAAATAACAGGGAAAAGTGAACTTCTAAAAAAACTCACAGGTTTTTTTGTTGCTTAAAAAAAGAGATCATATAAAAATCTACCTACTTTAGATTCTGAGAGAGGATATACTCTAATATTCTAATCTAAAGAGGTCTCATTTTATAATTCCTAGGGAAAAAGAGAAAATTATTAATGCCAAAGTAGTTATATTTCCCATGGCTTGGTTATGATATTGTTAAAGTGAAAAAACAAGCCCAACTTGGAGTCATTTGCCCTCCATGAATGCAAACCAAGACTTAATGTTTTCACCCTATTTCAGAAATGTGATGTTTTGTCAGTCAGGAGTTTTCTGGTCAGCGCCACTGAGGTAGTCTGTCACACGGGCCCCTCTATCTACCCTACTGCCCTCCACAAAAAGAAAATGAGGTGATGTGCATAAGATTCCCTCCTACTCCCCCTAAGGGAAAGTGGCTTTGCCTGAAATAATCCCTACTTTTCTTTTTTTGCTTCTTGCCCCACCCTCCTTCCTATAAAAACCTCCCACTTTGTTCAGCTCTTCAGAGTGGCTCTTCAGCCAGGTGGGAGGCTGCCTGATTCCTTAATTGCTTAATAAAGCCCATTACTCAGGATTCCAAATTCACTCAGTTGAATTTCATTTTTTAACAATACGAATGTACAAAATGTGTTCAAACACACAAAACATGATAAATGAAGTCCTACTAGAAATGAGAAAAACAGGGTCTTTTAGGTCTTTGAGATGCATAGACAGTTTTAGGTTCTTGGTTCAAATTTAAATTCTAATATTCTCTAGACTCAAGATATTGTCAGTCACTTCTTTCTTCTATAGTTAAATCTGACAGTTTATACATAATTTGTCCATTAGATGCTACTAGAATTTTTCCAAGTGAGCATTTATATATATCTTATCTCAGTTAAGATTTTTAGGAAATCATAGTTGATTTAATTCATAAGATTTATCAAGATCTTTAAACATCTTGGTTCTTTGCTTCATTTAGGAGATAAATCACTGCCTCACTATTATGTCTCCAAATGTGTTAATTATTTAATTTCATTTTGAATCTTTTTTCTCACTAAAGAAAAACAGCTGATGAGAAATATAAATCAGAAATATTTGAGGTCCTTAAAACAAAAGCTACTATTTGCTAAAGGACTTTAAATGAACATGCCAAAATATTTGATATTATATTAAAAAACATAAAATTATTATACAAGTATTTCTTTACTGTCCTAGGAGATAGTACTAAGTATTGTCTTAGAAGTATAATTGACTTTAAACAAGGATCTTTTAGCAACTTAAAATTATTATCAACTAACAATTTTGAAAGTAATCTAGAAATGTCTTAAGTTTTTATCAGTAAGTTGTATTATTTGCATACATATAACCCATAAGGTGTTGTTCAGATTTTCAATATTTTAGCTGACCTTTACTTTTCTTACTATTTTTAAAAAGTCAGTTAGCTTATAGTTTCAGGATCAAACTTCACTCCTTTTGTAATTCTGCAATGTGTGCTTTATTCATCGATTTAAATAGCTATTGTTTGTTCACAAGAAAGAGGCCCCTTTTATTATAAAGTATAACCTGCCTCTATTTGATAAAATGGCAAAGGATCTCTTCTTGACCAAACCTGAGTCAGGCTCCTCTGAGCTCTATTCTCCAGGCCCCAACCTGTCCTTGGCCAGCTTAGTCCAGTTTCATTAATTATCCTGTTGCACCAATTTAGCAAAGACTTCCCTACCTTTGGTATCTAATCACCCTGGATATTTGATTAAATTCTCTATCACCTATTGCTCACTATCTTATATCCCTTGCCCACCTTCAGCAAGAATTCTGCTCAACAGATCTAGCAAAAAATTCCCCAGCCTGGATGTTTTCTCTTAATAATTTTCCATTTACTGACCCCTGACCTGCCCCTTGGCTATAATTTCCACTTGTCCTTGTAGTATTCAGAGTTGAGTCTACTCTTAATCCCCTACTGCAAAGTGCCCATTTTGGTAATCTGTCCCTCTTGAATAATGTTTTCCTTACTGACTTTAATGAGTATCATGAAGTATTTTTCTTTAACAGAAAGGTCCAATATATGTTCTATAAAAAAATATTAAAAATAAAGCATTCATCTAGTCTTTATCTAGTTACCTTAAATTATATTGCAGGAGAGCATGAATAAACAGAAATCAAACTGGTCAAAGAGGCAATCTGCACTCCTGTCAATTTAGTCTATGAGTTTATCTTGAACCAGCAGGGTTACCTTAAAGGAAAACCAGAAGGAAATGGATAATCTAGAAAGTGCTACAAATCTTCTTAGAAGAGAAATTGTAGAATTTCTATTAAATAATTGAGACTTTACTTTTTAGACATAACACACTGAATCATAGAAAATTAAGAGGCTTAATAGAAGAGTCCTGAAGAAGTTCCTCAGTAAGAGTACTCTATTGCCCAGAGGGAGTTGAGCATGGGAGAGGATGAAGTGATTGTGAAATCAGGAACAGGCAGATTAAAATCTAAATGGATAAGGACTTCTGCTCTGTCAGAGAATCTGTGGAGATTGCTGAAATCCTTTCCTTCCTCCCAAATTTGAGGAAAGTTCCTATAAGGCATTCCTGCTCCACGAAGCATCAGTAGTTCCAGAACCAGCACATAGAGAAATAGTAGAAACAGCCACACACAAAAAAACCTATTCCTCAGGTAAGTGGCAGCGGTTTGGAGTCATGTTTTGGAAAGCACATTAAAGTAGAACAAATCTACTTATGATTTAGCACTGGCATGTACTTGCTCAAAATAAGAGCAGGATATCTAAAGCTAGATGAATAAAACTGTAGTACAAATACTGAAATATGAACTTTGGGAAATTACAAAGATTCAGAATCCTCTGAGATTGAAAAAGTAAAGCTGAAAGAATAACAGTGAGGGAGGGGGTCTTTCTTCATGACAGGACGGGACTAACAAGTGGCTCCACAGATGCAGACCTTGGTCAATGTGAAAAGACGATCTGCAAAAGAAAAAGTATAGGAACATTTGCCTGTAAAAGTGAGATAACAGTACCTTTTTCTTCACGTTGCTTTAGGAAATAATGATTTACTTCATATTAAGTTGTTAAGAAGCAGATGCCAAGACTGCACTCAGCCTAAAAGAGATTTATTAAGGTACATGCCTATGAAAGAAAAAAGGTAATGCATGAGGCCATAATGCAGGTCTAAACTTTGTAAAGGAGACAGGGTAAGGAAGGACGATTGGGTGGAAGAATCTTTTGACTGCTTTGCAGTTCTAAGTTCACGGGCCAGTGGTGAGTCCTCAAGCCTAAATCACCTGAAATAGAGTCCCACATTTCTCAAGAATGCATGGATTCGTATCCAAGCCATGGTCAGTCATTTGCTGAGAGCTGTCATGGAAAATGTGCTCAGCAGTGACCAAGGCTGGAGAGCTGAGAAGGGAATTCCCGTGGCTGCCACACAGGCACAACACTAAGCAATTTTAATAGCTGTTTTTAATCTCTAAAAAATCCCATTTTATAATACTATTTTGTACTTTTATTCTTTAAGCTCTATGTATACTGACTTCAACTTTACATATAGCAACCCATAAATGAATGTTCCATGCTATCAATTTATGGAATGTCCTAATGGCCGGCAGTTTAATTTCTAGATCATCACCTTTTTCTGAGTAGCAGAACAGTCCAGATACTGAGTGTTTCAAATGCAAAGGTTTTTAATTGAAGAGATGCTTGAAGTTTGAGGAGGCAATCTGTTATTCTTCAATCATTCTTTAAGCTTCCTTTTTTATCTGTTTTACATATTGAATATCCAGGTACAGTCTCGAGAAAGAGTTCTGTGTTTAAAAAAAGTCTAAAAACTATTGTTTGTTTTTGTTGCTTTTTGCCCTGATCATTTTATGAGAGTTTCTGGAAACTTTTTAAATGATTGTACTTATTCTAGTAATAACCGTCATGAGTTGCACAAGTTTAATAAAAGGCAACATAGAGATGATGAAAGTGTGAAGTCTTTAGCCTCACATTTATGAAAACAAAGCTGTATCTCTGAATTTTCAATTTTAAAGAGTAAATTAATACCCTCACAGTGTTTACTCCTGACTGACTGTCCCCAACATGACTCTAACAAGTAGTACGTTCCATTATTTTTTTTTTTTACAAAATCATTAACTTTCTCATCTCTTTCATAAGTTATGAATAGATTGTATTGTAGTTCTAAAACAATGACTTCCCTTTGTCCAATACTGGAGTTTTATAAACATATTTTAAAAGTACTACTCTTTTTATTCATATTTAGCTTCTAGTAATGAATAAAGAAGGCCCACGCCTTCATGTCTTCTATTTATGGGCTCTCCTTTATTTATAACTATTGGAATTATTCCATTACTCTTTAACCCATGAATTTCTCTTTTATTTTCCCAACTTGTCAAGTAACTTAACATAATTCAGATTATCAACATAAACCCCACCATGAAATTATGGTCTTAATAATTTTATAGATTATATTTTTCATTTCATCAGCCAGGTCATCGATGCACAAGTTTAATAATTCCATGTGCCTTGGAACATCTTTAAAATTCCCCTGAACTACCACTCAAACCCAGGCTGACACTGAACCACTAATAATACTTTGGAGATTTTAATACTTTTCTACATGTGAATTAAGTCTCAGATGATTTCTACCACACACTTCCAATAAGAATATATCATGTGGAAATAAAGTCAATGTGGAGACAGAAGTTGAAACTATCCATTTCTTTATCTATGCTTTTCAATGTCACAGTCCAGGGCATTCAGATGAAATTAAATTGTTATCTTTGTTGGTTCATTTTGATCCTAAAGTGACAGGAATAACACACAATTTCCTTGTTATAGTGAGAAGGATGCTATAAATCATTATGTACTATCACATAAAATTCTAAATGCATTGAATAGAACAGAAATTTATAATGAGTCTTACTAAATACGGAAGAAGGCCAAGAAAGCACAGATTTTTGACTTTTTATAAGGATCTAGATGAAGCAATCCTTGTCATCTCATTCTAAGCACATCAGTTTAACAAAACTCAGTGCAAAAACAACCCATAACATTAGTATTATTCATAGTTGATTTCAAAGTTTTAATAAATTAGATGTATTCCTTGTCACATAAATACTGAAAAAGCACCATACTTGATTCTTTAAGGAGCTGCATACATTTCACTAATCAGATGAGGTTATTTTAATTTAATTTTAAATATTAACTTGTCATGCTTAAATCATATTTTATATTTCCTACTTATACTTACACTTACCAAATAGTCATACTATTGGTCATATCATGCACAGTCATTCTTGAGAACTCATTTCTTTTAATAAATGACACATAAGAAACAAAATAATTCCAATACTAATCATTTTCCATTTTCACATAATTGCTTTTCCTAAAACTGAAGCCTTCCTATTCTGTTTTCCATGGAATAAAAACTAAAGAATTATCTTAACACCTTTTCAAAGAACTTGTTACTTGTGGGAAAAACTTAAAGTAAGAAATTGTGGCTGTCTAGATGGGGCCACTGATTTGACTGTATCACTGAAGAAAGCATTATACACAAGTAGATGTTAAAGAAATACAAAGGAATTAATATCTCTAAGAATCGGGGCTCAAAATAAAGCAAGCAAGTTTCACAACCTCTGTCTGCTGACATGCAGGTGGATAATTCTTTGTCTGTGTGGAGAGTGTCCTGCACACTGTGGAGGATCCCTATCTTCTCTCCACAAGATGCCAGTAGCACCTCCTCACCTCCTTCACACCTCCCTCCACCCCCACAGTTGTTACAACTAAAAATGTCTCCAAACATTGTCAAATGCCCTCTGCGGGGAGGGGGACATAACTGCTCTCAGTTGAGAACCATGAGATAACAGTTATAAAAGAATATATAATTTGATTAGGAATGACGGCTATAATCACCTAGCTAAATTAGATTACTCACTATATGCTAGGTGGCATGCTAAGTACTTTTATAAGCATTATTTCATTTAATTCTTGCAGCAACCCTATGATATCTCTAATACCATTATCCCATTCTGCAGATGAAAAATAGTTTCATAGTTTAAAATACATGTCTCAAGCCCCACAACTAGTAATTGTTAACATCAGGTTATTTCCCAGATCTTTCTGATCCCAGAGCCAGAGCTCTTAGCCACTCTACAATATAGCCTTTAATTGATTATGAGACAGTAAATTAGATGATATCATCAACTTTAACTGCATTGTAATATAGCATAAAAGTTGGGCATTTTAGAGTTCAAAAAAAAGTGTGGTATCTGTTGCCTAATGCATTAGGAGAAAAGGAAATAAACTTGTGTTTATATTATGCAATCAGCAGGACTTTCCAGGCTTGAAGATTGCCTCCACTTCACTTATTTTTTTGTACCAGCAACAGTTCTTAGCTCCCCTCCCTGCATGGTTCTTCTTGAGATCACAACAAAGTTACCATAATTACAATACAAAAACTATAACTGTATTATAACTTAGGCTGACCTAAACACTGAATGTCATCTTAGAAGTTATTCATAATTATTGTGGGTTTTATACTAACCTAGTTCCTGATTTCTAATGTTCTATCTGTGGCTTTTATTGTTATAAAATAATGAACAATGTCCTCCTCACAAGAAGTGGTTCTAGAGAATGCAATATTTTTTTTATCAGTTTCTTTCTGTTTATCTTCTCATCCACACTCAATAAAGGTGAAGTACGTAAAGGTACTAATAAAACTATATTATCTTGGCAAGAGGAAGATCATTGCCCAGGCTCAGAAATGTCATATACATAAATATCTCTCTTCCTCACTCCTTTACCCCCAGGGTCTTAAACAATGGAAAAACAAGGAAAGAATGGAATGTCACCTGTACTTAATAGGATAAGAATTCTTGATTTTAAAATAAAGTTTATTTTGTTTATTTGTATCCAAGCCTTTCCAAGAAGGCTTACAAACATCCCTAAATTACAGTAAGGGAGAAAAAAGAAAACCATTTAATTAGGTGCAAAACTGTATGCAATTGGAAAACAAAAATAGGTAGATTATAAAGAGCCAGAAGTAAGGAGGCTGCTGTAATGTTCCATATGATGAAATCCTAATCACTTGCTAGGGTAGCATACACTCTACTTGAACTACTGTAGAGTTCATGGTACACTCTCATTCTGATTACAAGATCTACTTATGTTGCTTTATGTAACTCTACCTTATTACATCTGACTATCTCACGACAGGCTGCATGATGTGCACACTGAATCACAGTTTGTATATGCTACTGTGATGGTCACCTTGGCTGTTCTTAGCTCCTCACTCTCACAAACAATGCTTCAGTAAATATATTCAGACATACCTGCCAATAAGACCTATGTGAGAGTTTCTCTGGCTTATGTCTAAGAGTAGAATAGCTAGGTCATGTGATAGTGGCATAGTTATTTTCACCAAATAGTGTTTTTCTACCAGCTACTGCAATGGGGGGGAAATCCCATCAATTATGTAATTCAGGATTCTTTGAATCAGCATTCTTCACACTGTATTACCTGTAAAGGAAGAATTCCCAAGATGTTAATAGGTGTTTTAGGAGAAAGGTTACCATAGAAAAAGTCATTTGCAAAATGTTCTCTTAACTAATGAGGTTGCTTTACTGCAAACTGCTCAGTGCATTTTATCATACTAAGGCTCACAGTAAATATTCAAGAGGCAAGAAGATAAGCTAATTTTCCCAAACATATTTCAGCCCAAACCATTTTTTTTCAGGCCTTCTTACATATCTTCAGAGACATTAGTGATTTGCAGAATACAGTTTAGAAAACACTGCATTACATTAGGCAAAAATGATTCAGAATGAAACAAGATGAATCCCAATATTAACACCCAAAACAGGTATTCCTCTAGAGTCCATGTAAGAAAACTAATTAATGTAATGATCTATGTTTTCAACAATCTCTAACAACATATTAATGTATTTCATATGGCTTTTTCCAATATGAACTAACTAAAGAGGATTTAATAGAGAGCTAAATTAAGGGTAGCTGACAAAATATAGCTCAGATACATAGCTCTCTGATCGTGTGACTTCAGTTGGGCAAAACATAGAGGAATGGAGGAGATCCCTAGATTTTAGCTAATTTGTCATAAATATCATTTCTATTAGATGATAAATTTTTTAAAGCTACCAGATGGTAAGTAATCATCGTGCAGATATTCTATACCACCAGCTAAATTTGGAGCTATAAACTAAAAGAATCTCATAAGGATTAAGAAATTAGGTAAAATAAACATTTTCATCTTTAAAACTCACTTTTAAAAGTCTTATATAAATATTATATGTAACTTCAAAATGTAAATCCTAAAGTCATTATTTTGATAATAGTAATGTACCTCAATCAACCTAGAAACTTTGGGTTTAAAAAAAATAACTGTTCAGTTCTGAGAGCAATATAACCGGAAAGCAGAAGGAGAATGAACTTTAACTCTGAAAAAGATATGGAAGCACAACGTATATTTTTCCACTATTTAGAAATTCAAGATTGTATTTGCATTCAAAAATGTGTGTTCTTTCAGAAGTCCATGTTCTGCAGAGTTTATTTAAGCTGATAGTGAATTTTCTCTAATAGTAGTTGTCTAGACAATTTAACTTCCATTTTAGAAACACACTCTCAGGGGTAGAGATAGTCAGTTCTTTGTCACAGCAGATAAAATAAGCTCGCAGCCAAGAATACCAGAGTACTATTTTTGTCAGGTACATATCAACATTTATGTTGTCACCCTACACCAGCAGAACATTTAAGAGATCTACCCTATCTACATTGCTTAATTATCTGATATCTATTTTTATATTTCCTCAATGAGTCTCCCCGTAAAAAGGCACACAAAAACATAGAACATGAAATAAAAAGATATTGTTTAAAGCAAAAAAATAATAATTTGCAGCCAAATAGTCCAAGTTCTGTGTTTTTATTCTAAAGTGACTAAACTTTCAAATTCAATTCACACTAAATGTTTCTATTTTGCTTCATACCAAGCATTAAAATATACATTGAAATGAATGTTTACAAAAACACTTTCTGAAAAATACAGTGTAAAAGACCAACAAACATCAAGTGAAAGCAAACTGTCAAGTTATTTTTGGACAAGTTTATTATTTTATAGCACTTTGCATGTACCTCTGCTATAGCACCATCGCACTACATCTTAACTATTGGTTTCTGGATCTATCATACAACACATGTTGAAATTTTAAAGCACACGAAGGCCCCTATCATTTGTAATTGTCAGGGGTCAAGGTACTTAGGAAAGAATGGAAGGAATCAAGGTAGAAGGAAAGATGATTAAAAGACCCTGAAATTATTATTAGTTTTAGGAATACCAAATTCAATTTTTCTTGACATTAAAACAAATATTTTTCTAGGCACTTTTGTGACAACTCATTTTTTGGTTTTGATTTGTACTTCTCATTAATGAAAATAAAATCAAGTGTTTTCTGATACATAAATTAGCTTGGCTTCAGAGTTGACAGAACATGAACTTGTCTGGCATAGCCTTATCTGAAAGAGTCATATCAGATAAGCCTGAGTGGTAACACTGTAAGTCACAGTGTTGGGAAACATGCTTTGGCAAGCTTCCCAAAACCCTGACTCTCCTCATGGAAATAATAACAAATTTCACTTTTTTAGAAATCTGATATGCAGATGATATATAAATACCAAAAGAAGAAAGAGTAGTTACTGGTTCTGCACTTAGTTTATAAGAAGACAATTTAATATACAAATAATGACCTATACAATTGGTGGTAATTACTTTAGGAGTGTCCATTTGTTCAAAAACTTCCATTCTTGTCCTCCAATGCTTCCTTTTTGGTACATAAATACAACTTTAATTGAAGCTTTCAAATTATTTCTAATTTTGTGACTTGAAAAAAATAATGGGCATCAGGAATCATTAGTGCATCCAAAATGAATTCTGCGGGAATAATAGATATTAGAGAGCTTTACAGAACAGAAGCAAATATTCTCTTGTTGGATTATTAGCTCTCTTTTTATACCTCTTTCCTTCAAGATTTGAAGAACTAATGCACAGAATAAAAAACTGTTCATTTCATAATTTTAAAAATTAAAGTAATTCAGGATATGAAATTTCAATAACTCTTGGTGGTATTTTCAGGGGGAAAAGTTTGAGAATAGCTAACACTGTATAACATAACATTTTAAAATTCAGCTTAAAGGGACCTCCAGCCAATTCAGCTAGCTTTAGGCATTATGACTCCAATCTCTATTTAGTATTTCCTACTAAACATTTCTAGATGGGAGGATATTTCATCAATTCCCTTCTAAACCAACTAAACTACAACTCTTAGCATCAAGAAACATTTTAGAACTTACAAATACAAGGAAAACATTATTTCACAAATAACTCACCTAAAAAGTTCACAGGAAAAGAAAAAAAACAGTGAAATCCTGTGATTGAAATTGAGCTCATAGCTGGAAGTGAAAAACCTAGGTGTTTTGCCACCAAATTTATATGACTATGATATTGAGAAACATGCTCAAAAGTTTTGCCTACTTTTAGTAGTCACCTGCACAGACAGCCAAGATAGTCTCACTTATTTCTGCTGGACTGTGTGGCCACAGAACCTCATATCTTACCACTTTCCATTAGTTAAAAAGATTCCTCCGGTCATCATAGGAAAATGAGAATGAAGTTAAAGACGCACACTGATTTACAGAAGACTACAAAGGGTCACTTGTATTTCTTATAATAGATAATAAGCAAATATAAGCTATGAGAAAGTCTCTGAGCATACAAAAAGAATATAAACTATTGCTTTAAACTCAAATTTTTAGAGCATCTTCACATTCTAATAAAACACCTGTTACAGAATGTGAATAAGTTGTTCCTAAAAATAATGTGTGAAAATAGAAGAAAACAAACAAAATATTAGGTGGACACGATTGGTTGGAGATGTAATTCAAAACCTAGGGCCATGTGCTACATAAGCATGTGGTAATATTGTGAATTTGTGTTTCTCTTCAGTGTGATAAGTCTGCCAGTTCGACCACTCAGTATTAAGTTCTTGCTTCCCTACAGCTAAACCTGCTTTCAAAAACTGATTCAAAGATCTGCTTGTAAAAACTGGCAATGAAACTTCCATAATGGTAATCCAAAATTTAGGCAAAGAAATAGACTATAATTTGAATATTTAGAGAAGTTTTTAACCAAAACTCTGCTAAGTTCATATTAGAAGGACGGGAGAGCCTATGAATAAGACCAGCCTCATGTGTGCTCCAATTCATGGATCTACATTTTCAAAAACAAGGGTTGATTTCTCCAATATTTATTAGAATAAAACATGAGTTTCAAAGGTTTGCCCACATTTTATTAGAATAAAACATAATGAGTTTCAAAGGGAGCAACACAAATATAAATATCATGAGGTGATATGTCATGTGATGTCTTTAGAGGATGGGAACGTTAATTTACATTTTTATAACAGAAAAATTATCTTTAATTATTCCCTATAAATCTTAGACCTGTGCTATCTAATAGTTAGCCACTAGTCACATGTGGCTACTTAAATTTGAATTTGTTCATTAAAATGAAATAAAATTAAAAATCCAGGTCCCCAATCACACCAGTGGCATTTCAGTTGTGCAACAGTCCCATGTGACTAGTGGTTATTATATTATACAGTTCAGATATTGAATATTTCCACTTGGTAGAAAGTTTTATTGTACAACAGCTTTCTAGAGTGTATACAATCTATCACAGTTATACTTGTGGCTGTAAGTAACAGAATACTTGACTAACAGAGATTTAAATAGGAGTTCATTTTTCTTTCATAGTAAGAAGTCCAAGAGTAGTAGGTACTTGCTGACTTTAGTTTCTGTGCTAAGTGATGACAAAAATAAAGCAGACACTTTCTGTATTTCTCTTCTACCACACCTGTAGGTTTTGTAAGTTGTGAGTTTTGCCCTCAAACTTTTCACCTCATGGATGCAAGATAGCTCCTGCAGATCCAGACATCTTTCCACATTCAAAACAGGAAGTATAGAAAATGGAGTAGAGGATTCCTTAGTCAAAAAAACACTTTCCTAAAAATCTACCACAAATTTCCACTTTTATCTTCTTAGCCAAAATTATGCCATATGGCTGCCCACACTAGGTCAGGAAATCTCCCCAGGATGACTGGGAGAGCAACCCCCACAAAATCTGGGTTCTATCAGCAAGAAAGAAGGGGAAAATAGAGTTTAAAAAGTAATCAACAGTGCTTATCACAGATTTTCTTAAGATTCATTCTAAGGAAATTATGAAAAGAGGAAAAAAATCAAGGTGAATATATTCCCCCTCTCTAGGGGGAAAAAAATGGTTTTAAAGAGAAAAAACCTACTATTTTTTTAATCAATGCTGAATAAGTAACCTCTTTTTTTTCCTTTGGCCATGTGAAGAAGTAGAGTTTTTAAATACAAAGAACTTCCAAATTATTAGTGTAAGGCATTCTAAGACAAAGTGTTAAAATTTAATCAAAGCATGGGGGGACTATGCTCCCTGACTTCAAGCTCTACTACAAAGCCACAGTAATCAAGACAATTTGGTACTGGCACAAGAACAGACCCATAAATCAATGGAACAGAATAGAGAGCCCAGATATAAACGCAAGCATATATGGTCAATTAATATACAATAAAGGAGCCATGCATATACAATGAGGAAATGACAGCCTCTTTAACAACTGGTATTGGCAAAACTGGGCAGCTACATGAAAGTGGATTATTGTCTAACCCTATACAAAATAGTTAACTCAAAATGGATCAAAGACCTGAATGTAAGTCATGAAACCATAAAACTCTTAGAAGAAAACATAGGCAAATATCTATTGAATATAAACATGAGCAACTTTTTCCTGAATCTGTACCAAAAAGGACACCATCAGCAGAACAAAAAAGCATCCTACAGTATGGGAGAATATATTTGTAAATAACATACCCAACAAGGGGTTAATATCCAAAATATATAAAGAGCTCACATGCCTAAACACCCAAAAAGAAAATAAACCTTTAAAAAATAGGCAAATGATCTGAACAGATACTTCTCTAAAGAAGAAATTCAGATGGCAAACAGTAACATGAAAAGATGCTCCACATTGCTAATTATCAGGGAAATGCAAATTAAAATCACAATGAGATACCACCTCACACCAGTTAGGATGGCCAACATAGAAAAGACGAGGAACAACAAATGCTGATGAGGTTGCAGAGAAAGGGGAACCCTCCTACACTGCTGGTGGGAATGTAAATTAGTTCACCCACTGTGGAAAGCAATATGGAGGTTCTTCAAGAAACTAAATATAGAAATACCATTTGACCCAGGAATTCCACTCCTAGGAATTTACCCAAAGAAAACAAGTTCTCAGATTCAAAAAGACATATGCACCCCTATGTTTATCACAGCATTATTTACAATAGCCAAGATATGGAAGTAACCTAAGTGTCCATCAGTAGATGAATGGATAAAGAAGATGTGGTACATATTCACAATGGAATAGTTTTCAGCCATAAGAAACAAACAAATCCTACCATTTGCAACAACATAGATCGAGCTAGAGGATATTATGCATAGTGAAATAAGCCAGGCAGAGAAAGTCAGGTACCAAATGATTTCCCTCATGTGTGAAGCATAACAATGAAGCCAAAATGAAGGAAGAAAACAGCAGCAGACGCACAAACTACAAGAAGGGACTAGCAGTTACCAAATGGGAGGGGTGGGGGATGGTGCGTAGGGAGGGAGGGAGAAGGGGATTGAAGGGTATTATGATTAGTACACATGGTGTGGGGGAGATCATGGGGAAGACAGTGTAGCACAGAGAAGACAAGTAGTGACTCTGTGGCATCTTACTACACTGACGGACAGTGACTGCAATGGGGCGTGGGGGGACTTGATAATATGGGTGAATGTATTAACCACATTGTTTTTCATTTGAAACCTTCATAAGGGTGTATATCAATGATACCTTAATAAAAAGATTTTAAAAAATTAAAGCAGATCAATACTTGTAATACAGATTGATTTTTGTGATATATTTCTTATGTGGTATTATTTAATATAGAAATGAATTTTCCTAGCTTCCAACATGACCATTTCTTTAATTATTTGTGCTAAGACTTTTCTCAAAACTATTCTTGTCCAAATAGCTACACCTAAGAGCCTCAACATTACTAAGAAATAAGTATTATATGAGATACAGTTTAAGAAAGTAGGCAAAGGCTTTCCTTCTTTTAGTCTGGTGAGGAAAGACATGGCCAATAGATATTCCAGAAAGTTCTGCATGAAAACAATTTAAAAACATGTGTCACTTAAAAGAGATATTGAATATTTCAAGCACAGTAAGATTTAGAAAGTAAAACTGTAGTCCCTTCAAATCAGCTCTTTTCTCTGGTAATATTTGGACATTTTGAAGAGGTATTAAATGGTTCAAAACTGTCAAATGAGTTCTATGATCAGTAAAGCACAAATATTTATTTACTTCATAGGTTTATAAAATCTTAAACCATTGTCAGAAAGATACAAGTTTTCAAGACAAAATACATCATAATGAGGCATATTAAACCATAAAAGAAAGGACAAGTTCAAAACAGAGAATACAAAATAGTCACTAAAAGTATTTGCTACCACTTACAATAAGGCTGCATTTAAAAATCTGTATTTATCGTGTTTGAATAAATATAAGCATAGATTCTAGTTTGAAATAAAGAGGAAGCAAGTCAAAATGGAAAATTCCTTGGATATATATCTCTAGGGAGACAACAGACGCCACATGGAGAAGACATTATTAGTTAGTGGATGTTATGGACTAAATTCAAAATTCGCACTTTGAAGCCCTATCCTTCAGTATTTCAGAATATGATTGTATTTGGAGATAGGGCTTTGAAGAAGTAATTACATTAAAATGAGTTCATTAGAGTGGGGTCCTAACCCAACAGGACTGGTATCCTTACAGTAAGAATAAGTTTGGATACACAGAGACACCTGGGATGTCTGAGCCCAGAGGAAAAGCCACGGGACACATACAAAGAAGGTAGCCAAGCCAAGGAGCGAACGCTCAGAAGGAACCAACCCTGCTCACACTGTGATCATGTACTTCTAGCTTCCAAACTAAACAAAAATAAATTTCTGTTGTTTAAACCACCCAGTCTGTGATATTTGCTACAGCAGCCCTTGCACACTAATATAGTGGGAAGAAGTGAACAGAGTGAATTTCTCATATGTTCCAAATAGTGTCTTCATGGGATAGGAACATTGATTTTTTTTTTAATAAAACATGTTAATTATCCTCCACAAGTTTTTGGAGCACTGCTGACCAAAATGTAGGCATTAGCCACATGTGGCTATTAAACTTTAGATTGATTAAAATTAAAATTTTAGTTCCTCAGTCCTGCTGGCCACCTTACAAGTGTCTAACAGCGATAATAGCTACTGGGGGACAGTGTTTATTTCCCTGATCTTTCCCAATTTGTTCCAATAACTGAAATATCATCATAGCATGTATGAACATCTTGGCTGCCATGGAGTTTACCAAAAGAGTTAATCACATTGCTAAAATCATATACTAGCAAACAACCCTCACATGAATGGATTGGCAGTGTATCCTCTTTCAAACAAAGAAAGCACTATGAAATAATAGTGATGGATGCACCAGATATGAAGACAGAAATCAAGATAAAATCTTGACCAGTAGACCAGAGATTCTTGGCAGAAAATAAACGAATAATTTATTAGAAAATATTTATCAAGATAGGCTGTTAGTTAAAATACCAAGGTAAAAAATCTTAAAAATGTGCCACTCTTTTAGGTGCACTAAATAAAATATGTAAAGTACATATGAATACCATAAAATGAAAATAAATTTAATAAAATGAATTTAAATTTACATGTATAACAGCACCATCTTTTTTGTGTAGCAAATCGAATTATTCTAAACCATTAAATGAGAGCAAAAATATACTTCATTAATAAAATGCCTGCTAAAAAACATCCTTCTACTGACAGGTTGCCTGACAGACTGGAACCTTCCATATTCCCACTTTACAAATCCAATTTAAAGTTGCTTGTGCCAAGTAAAAAATTCAGACCAGTCTTGGAGGAATGATCATTTTTATTGGCTTCAAAGTCTCCAGCAATGGATGCATAGTCTTAAACTTTAGATCCAGGACCCACTACAAAATAAAGTGTTGACATAAATTATTAGGAATTATTTTCTAGACAGATACAATCTATACTAAATATTCTGTTATTATTACTTTGCTATGTACCTTCAAAGCTTTTTCCCCTAAAAATCTATGCAGTGTCCCTGAAACTGCTCACTAGACCATAGTTCAGATAGATATTGAAAAAAGAGGGAAAGGAATTCACACTTACATATATTTAGTAGAGCAATTTGTAAAAGGGCTAGGGGAAGGCAGAAATCTTGAAACATAAGTCTGGGGAGTTAAATAAGAGCCAGATCATCTGGGACGGGTTCAGTTAATGTTCCCATTATACCAAGATATTGTGACTAAATCTGGCCAATGGACTATGAGTGGGAAATACTTGTAACTTCTGGGCAAGTGCAGTTAAGAACCAGTTTATCTCCTTCATTTCTCTCTTTCCCTCATATGGTAACTCAGGAGGCCACTCTGTGCTCAGTGGTGTAGCCACAGGATGGAGAGAAGTAGTTGACCTACATAGACCTTTTCCATGAGAGATAAATAAGCCTGCACTGTGTTAAGCTTTTGTAACTTTTCAGAATATATACATCACTACAAGATTTATCTATTATCTGGCTTATCCTGACCAATGATAGGTCTTCATCTCTTTTTTTATTCTACAGAGATATTTGAAACTACTCTTTTTCCACATGCACTTGACTAATCAAAAGAATTTATAAATGAGGTTTAAAGGAGGTGTCCCTAAGCAGCTTCGCACAGGTAAATATCTACAGGTAGGAGCTAGCAGCAAGTTTAAATCTCGGTCATGTGATATTTTTGAAGAGTTGAAGAGCCAAGAGACTCTTGAAGTGCTTTGTAATTTTAATAAGTCCTAAGTAAAGGAGACTAGAGCATAAGGAAGCCACAGGAGAAAACAATAATAAATGGAAGTTTCCAAATCAGATTCAAGGTGTGCCATCAATAGGTACTATATCATCTCAGAAATATATTTACATGTATGCAAAGGTGTGCCCATAACATTGACACAGTCAAAACACAGATGCATACACAACACACACATACAAAATACACACACACACACACACACTCTCACACATGTACATCCCTTGGAAAATAACTTGGATATTCCTGGGAGCCTTATTTTACATCAGCAATTTTACAAGAAAAGAATATGTTTATCTTTAGAAAAGCCCGCAAGTCTATTTACAGACAGGGAGTGAGGTGGGCAATTGTTCCTGAAAAACAGCACTGCCATTTGGCAAGATGCTCTTTCATGGGAATTTTCATTTGCAGAAAGAAAAGCAAGGGAAGGTCATTGAAAAAAGAAAGTAGCTCTAACTCCTTTGATATTTCTAAATGCCTTTTACCAACTGGAGTTGAACTTGGGAATATCTGAGTATCTACTGGTTTTATTTACTATTCCTTTGTTTTGTTTTGTTTTCAGGAATTCCTTATTAACCATATATTAAATACAAAGACTTGTGCTAGGCTTATCAGTGATCTAATGTTGAATAAGGCAGAAATTCCTGTCCTTGGGGAACAGTATAATAGAGGAGATAAGACTTTGATGCTTAATTTAAATTGCATATCTTTAGATTCTTGTCTATTAAAATTATCTTAATAATTTTATAATAAAAGTGACTAGTTACTATTTAAATAATACAGGCCATATTTTCAGGTTCAATCACTTATAACACCTTAACTTCATAAATTACATTGCATTTGACTCTGTATATCCTTTTACTACGCATCAGTGCAAGTATTATATTTTGTGAATGAGACCACTACATTTTTGACAAAATTAAGAAGCATAGTAACAGCTTTTTTTATGGGTCTTATTATTCTGTATTATTAGATCACAAACAATCAGCATTAAATAAACTTTAAAATGGGCTTCTCCATGGCAAAAATGGTCTGTACTAAACTGTGAAGTTTGTTCCCACTGGAAAGAAAAGGGACTCAGATCTACAAACCTACTCAAGTCCTTAAATAGCCTTTGAAGGCTGAGTGGCATTTGCCCAACTTCAGCTTAACAGCTATGAAAAATCCAAAAGAGATGAGAAATCACCACACTAAACATTAAGGCGTAGCAAAGTTTCTGTTTAGTCTCATAACTCTGAGTCCATTTTTTCCCAGCTTCTCAATAAAAACCATTTAAAAATCTTGTCTATCATTGCAATATATTTGCAAACAGTTAATCATATTGTCAGTAAGGAGTTTATTACAGGGGTGATGATTTAATACTGTAGTAATTAATGAACTACTGTGTTGTATACTTGAAACCAATATAAGATTGTATATCGACTATACTTAAATTAAAAAATATTTAAATAAAAATTTTAAATAAATTTAGGATTTAAATAAAACCTAGCTTTTAAAGGGTATATATTATATTAACTATGATGATTTTAGAGATAGTACAAGAAATCAAAATTTTATATAATAAGCACGGCAAAAACACTGCCCACCCACACATCACCTGTTCCACCTCAGCTCTCTAACCTTTTCTAAGTAAATTAACCATGTCAACTAAAGGGAAATTTGTAATGTGTCCTTCAAGTCCCATTGGGGATAAGGAAAAGGCACCAAGAAAAATTAAATGAATTCCCCTTTATGTACAATAATATGTTTCAAATAAACTCCCAGAGGTAAAACAGTTGTTGTTTACCCTTACAACTATATTCAGCTTTGAACATAAAAGCAATTTGACCTTTTCTATAAAAAGCTGATTCCATCAACAAGTCCAGTACCTTTAAATAATATTTACTTCTCTAAACTGCCTATCACAGACTGTTTCAGCCAGTACTTTCAGGGGGATAGGGAACCATTTGCTGGACTGACTACCACACAACTGCCCAAAATACATATGTTGTCATAGCAAAAGTGGGGCCTCATTAATCAAGTTATACACACTTCCATCAACCATGCGCAGGGCCAACTGGTGTGTCTCAGGCGTCCCACCCTACACTGTTTTATTCACTTTCGTTCACAGAGCATAAAGTATTGTTGAAAAAAAAAAAAGAAGAAGAAGAGAGAGAAAACCCCAAAGGCTATACTGATGGTATATTTGTTTCTTGCAGCAGCTACTTCTCCTCCCAATGGCAAAATTATTTTAAAAGTATTTGTGGGTAAAATTGCAATATTTCCAGAATCTCTCACCTGGCCTTGGTCCATCTCCATATCAATAGGTGTTTATAAGGGGTGGAGAGAAGCTGTTCTCTCCTTAATACACTTCCCTATCAATAGGTGTTTATATAAGAGGTGGAGGGAAGCTGTTCTCTCCTCCCTCTGCTGGTCAGTGGTCTGGTGTCTGTCATTTGCCAGGGCTCTGCCTGCAGGGTCACTCCTGGAAAGGGTGAGCAGAGAGGTGAGCGAGCGCCAGATAGGAGTGCAAATGGGTGAGTGAGAGTGGCAGCATCTAAGGTGGTGAATGCGGCTAGGCACCCAAATAAAATTTTTTTTTCCCTTGACTGATTTCAGCTTCATCAGTTTCACAGGTTTATTTGCCCCAGGCTGGAACACACTTTCCCCCTGGAGTTACACCTGGAGGTAGTTGGCAGGACCTCTGAACTTGAAATCTGTGTTCATGGGTGAGATGCTTGGGTGGGATGCCCCTAGAGATGGTGGGGAGACACCTGGAAACCCCCCTGTGAATAGTGGAGACCCTGTGGATGGTGCAGCATTGCCTGGGAATGCCCCCATTTGTGGGCTTCCACTTGGGTAACCCCTAGTGGGGAATTGGTCTAGGGTAAAGTGCTTCCTAGATGAGTGGGTCTATCCCTAGAATTGGGGAAGAATGGAGACACCAGAAGTTGTGGAATTAGCCCTCCATGAGATAGGGCACTGCTTAGGGGGCCTGAGTGTCCATGTGGCAGCAGGAATTGTGGGGTTGTTGTTTCTGGAGGTATTGGAAACGGTTACCGAGGAGAGAGATGCACTTCAGCATCATTGGGAGGAGCTGGGGGATGACCTATGGGACGCCCTTAGGAAAGAGAACTGAGGTGGCGCTGCTGAAAGACCCACTAATGGAGAGGGTGGAGGCAGCAGGAGAAGCCACATTGCTTCTCCTGGAGGTCGTGGGGCAGGGGGAGGACAGAGAGATGCCTTTAGCCCCTGAGATGGTAGAGGATATGTTGGAGGATGAGGGGGTGGGGCCAAGGGCCTGTCTGTTGCCGAGGCCACTGCCTGAGGCACCAGCCTCTCCCATATTAAAGGTCCACCTGTTGTAATTAAGAAAATAAAAAGGCAACAACCATGGGCTCCTCAGGGGAAGGAGCCGCCCCCTCCCCAGGTTGTGGAGCACTCCATGCTCGGCCCCTATACGCTGGAGGAGCTGGGGGACATGAGCGTCCAGTTTCAGCAGAAGCCATAGGAACCTCTGCCTACATGGCTTTTGTGTCTCTGGGATTTGGGGGTGGAAAACATTGAGATGGGTAGACTGGTTTCCCTGATGACTCACCCTTCCCTCCAGCAGGGGTTGTAATGTACTTATTACACTTCAGGGAATCCGAGGCTTCTAGATTGGCTAACAGCAGCCATTATTTGGCCTAATCAGGGTGATTTACCATACTGACCCACTAGCTGGAAAATGTATGCAGAGCTCCAGAAGGTGTTACAGGATCTGGGCATGAAAAATATCTATAATATGGACCCCCAGGGCCCTGGTAAAGAGTTTTTCACCATAGGAGTGAGAAATATGGTGCTCCACACAGCTTCCCCATCTCTCTTTGGGTCCCTAGTGACTATTCTTGCCCCCCACATAGGGCAACTCATAAGTGAGGCTAATCATACTTTAGCAGATCTGAAACAATAAGAGCACAGAAGGAAGTATGGGCTACGACTGAAAGGAGAGAGGTGCAAAACGCCCTGTGAAGGTCTAGAGGATCCAGATGTGGGTTGATTTGATAAAGGCCAGGTGGGGAAAGAAAAACTTGATGGGCAGCCCAATAGGACCTTGTTAGAACTGTGGCAACAATTAAAGCCAGAGCAGCAGTTCTAGCTGCTTAGGTCCAGGACATGGAAGCCAGAGGCAAAGCCCCACATCCAGCCTGTGTCCCTGAAAGAGTTCCTGGGAGACAGTACTCAGGCTCTGCCTGGGCCCTCCCCCCCACAGGGACAATTGGGCATTGCAGTTTGACTGAGGGGAGGGTCAAGGCTCCTGCCTTGGGAGACTGGCTGGGGCCTTTTGAAACAGAGGTCCCATGTTGAGTGAATGATCAGTCCTCAGTGAATGTGTAGTGTGGCCTGGCTTCAGTGGACACAGGAGAAGGATTCTCCTTGGTTTACTGTGACTGTGAGCAGGTCCCCCACTGCTATACAAGGATGGGGCTGTCAAAGTGAAATAAGCCTGAATCCCCTTGGGAATAGGGAAGTCTACTATTATGTATGATATGCTCACCTCTGATTCTCTTACAGATAACTGTAGCATTTTTGTAAGAGGTTTTGGATCTTGTAGACTACTGGAAAGAGTTTATCCCACACTTGGCACAAATTCTGATACCTCTTGTGCCCCACAGCGTGCAAGGGCATGAGGTGGGGCTGGAATAAAACATGTCCAGTTATCCCCACCATTGAAAATGGACAAACCAGATGTCTGTGTGACTGGAGTCTCTAGCAGCAACATGTTGGCCATTTGCCCTTGCATCCCTAGGGAATGATGGAGCAGATGACTCTGTCCAGAGCAGAAGACAATGTGGGCGCAGTCTGTCACTGATGCCTGCTTCTGCCTGACAGAAGTGCATTATGTGACTGAGTCCCATAGCAGCCTGGAGTCTACATGGCCCTAGACATATCAACACATGTGCCAGTGATGGCTGACCTTTCTGGCACCTTTGGGGAAAAGGTCTGGAAGCTGGCCTCCTGTGTGTTCCTGGAGTAACAGCAGAGCGGCCCCCAGAGGTCATGGTAGTGTACCCAAAGAGCTGGAGGGTAAAAGCACTTTGCAGGGAAATTGTGCCTTATTATTATGGCCAGTACCTATGTTTCCAGTAATGGAAACCTACCCCATTCCTGCCACTGTCTTATCACAGGACCACTCTCTTGCATGCATCCTACCTGGTGGACAAGAGTTGCCTATGCTAGTGTTAGTCTATAGTTTTTGCTGCTTGGACCTGCCCCCTGGCTGCAGCTGCTGCTTGCTGAGCATACATGGACCTCCCTACTGGTTCAGTTGCTGGCCTCCTGTGGAATGGGTGACATATACATTTAATCTGAATAGGGCTTTGAACCTAGCGTGATCCTCTGGCTTGAGGCTTATCATTTTACTGCTCTTGTTACTGTATGTTATTAGTCTGGTTACAGTGCTCCAGTTTTCTCACACAGGAGCCATTATGGATGAGATTTGAGTATATTGTACAGTGAGAATTCTGGAGAGTGGGCTGTGCATAAAACCGCAACATTTCCAGAATCTCTTGCCTGGCCTTGGTCCATTTCCATTTCGATAGGTGTTTACAGCGGGTGAAGAAAACCTGTTCTCTCCTTCCCTCTGCTGCGTCAGTGGTCTGGCGCCAGGGCTCTGCCTGTAAGGTTGCTCCTGGAAGGGGCAGGTGGAGAGGCAAGCGTGCGCTGGGTGGGAGAGAAAATGGGTGAGAGTGGTGGCTAAGGAAGCGAACAGAGTCAGGCCTCCAAATAAAAGGGTTTCTTTTCCCTTGACTGATTTTGGCTTCACGGGTTTCACTGATTTATTCACCCCAGGCTGGGAATACACTTTCCCCCAGAGCTACATTACCAATCAGAAATAAGTTTCTAAAGCCCTTCACTATTTATCACACAATTTTTAAGTCCCCGAAAGAAAAATGTTACTTTTGCCTTTTTTATGCTTATCTATAAAAAGTTAATACGTTCTAACAACCTCTTTTTACAACTGCCTATACATGTTCTCTATTTTTAAATCATAATCTCATTGTACTCTTACTTCACTGATGGACAGATGGACACACATAAGAAACATCTTTAGTTTGATAAGTTGATCTTACTGACTTCTAGTAGTATGAGGGCTCATGTTGAGACAAACTACTTGAACATTACCCATAATACTATTTTTTATGTGGAAATAAAATGAAAATGAATTGCTTGGTCTTGCTATCTCTGTAACTTGTTCATAGAAACACTTTAAGACACTGTTAGATTCTAGGTCTTGAATCAAACATGAATATATTTTGTTATAATACTATCACTTTAAGGGATATTGGTGGGCTAAGAAAAATTTAAACATGATAATTTGCATTTTAATATAAGTAAATAAATGTAAATAAATGTTATAAAATGAGACATAATAAATGTATATAAATATATATGTAAATTACATTTATATAAATGTATGTACATGAACATGTATATATGTACTTTTACATGCATGTAAATAAATGTAAACAAAATATTTAATAAATATGAGACATAATGGACTATATTAGTAGCTTATCTTTCAAAATATGTGGAGTAATTTGGTATTCCAGAAGATAATTTGTCTTTTGGGTTTTGCTTTTCTTCTAACCCCCCCTTTGTTTATACTACATATCCTTGCTAAATTATTTCATTCAGAACGATGACTTTTAAAATAATAAGAATTCATTTTCCACTCCACTCCAAAACTACTAGAACTAATATCTGAATTCAGCAAAGTTGCAGGATATAAAATTAACACACAGAAATCTGTTGCTTTCCTATACACTAATGATGAGCTAACAGAAAGAGAAATCAGAAAAACAATTCCATTCACAATTGCACCTAAAAGAATAAAATACCTAGGAATAAACCTAACAAAAGAAGTGAAAGACCTGTACTCTGAAAACTACAAGACACTCCTAGGAGAAATTAAGGAAGACACTAACAAATGGAAATGCATCCCATGCTCTTGGCTAGGAAGAATAAATATTGTCAAAATGGCTATACTACCTAAAGCAATCTACAGATTCAACGCAATCCCTATCAAACTACCAACAGCTTTCTTCAATGAACTGGAACAAATAATTCTAAAATTCATATGGAACCAGAAAAGACCCCGAATAGCCAAAACAATCCTGAGAAGGAGGAATCAAACAGGGGGAATTACGCTCCCTGACTTCAAGCTCTACTACAAAGCCACAGTAATCAAGACAATTTGGTACTGGCACAAAAACAGACCCACAGACCAGTGGAACAGAATAGAAAATCCAAACATTAACCCAAACACCTACAGTCAATTAATATTTGATAAAGGAGCCCTGGATATACAATGGGGAGAGGACAGCCTCTTCAGCAGCTGGTGTTGGAAAAACTGGACAGCTACATGTAAGAGAATGAAACTGGACTACTGTCTA
>JAQQAC010019064.1:3721192-3739451 GCA_029783875.1 Phataginus tricuspis
ACCAGTTTATCACACAAAAGAGTGTTCTTATCTACCTGTCTATTTGTGAAGCAGGGATGCTATGAGAATATGACTTTAAAAATAATTAGTGACTATATATAAGCAGTTACAAAAAGTTATTAAAATATATCAACTTGTTATAGATAAATTGTAGAAAATAGTCAAAAGATAATTCAGTGGAAATTTACAATAAATCTTTTAGAGCTTTGTTTCATCAAGCTTACTATTTGGAAATACTTCATCTTTCCTTTTTTCCATTTTCATTTCATGGAAATGTATACTTCCCACAGCAAAGACCAGAAATGGTCTCATAAACACATCCCATGCTTTCCTTTACCAGCCTCCTTACAACTGTTTAACAATGAATAGTGAAGGAATGTAGCTTTCTATCAAACGTACAGTGTGCTGCTCTGCACTGTGGGGATTCTTGAAACTGTTCAGACTTATGGTCACTTGGTTACTACATCACTCTGCAAGAATATAGTAGGTGAGCACAGTTGGGGGAACGAAGCATCCTTTCTGAACTGTCAGGGTTTAGATAATGGACAAACAATAATGGATTTCATGGTGATGGATTCATTTGATTTCTACTGCCTTCATCCAGAATCTCCATTAGATTACACTTGAACATACTGTACTCATTCCTTTTCTATTTGTGAAAGTACATTTTCTAAGCTGAATTTTGCTTTCAAGAGCATTTTTAAATGGATTCCTATAGATGTTTTCAAATTTCTCAAATAAATTTGCTTGACAGTAATAATATTCAAACATAAACTATTATTTGTATTTCCATTTCTAAAAGAGTAGAGTCCTATCTTCCCACATATGACTAAGTTTAAAACAAAAACAACAACTAAGACCTATTTTAATCTTTCCAACTGGGGAATTCATAAAATCCTCAAGTGACCTGTGTAATTCATGTTATATTATTATTTTTAACTACTTCATATGCTTAAATATTTTATCATAAGATTATTTATCTTCCTATATAGTCTACATTTGGTAATCAGCAAGAACTATTTGTTTTCAAATAATATAACCTATCCTTAGCCTGGTTCTATTTGATAAATTCTGGTTCATATCCTAAAATATGGACAAGTGCACTTGTATAGCAGACAATTTGTCTGAAAAGTGTACCATTCAAACAGGGAATGATTATAAATGCTCATATGAGAACAAATTTTTATTCCTTGATTATATCATTTTATGTGGCATCTTAGCTAATTGCAATCTAGGTTTTCTATTTGAATTTCTTGGTCTTTAAGACAATATATTTTTTCATCATTGGTATTATATATGTATGGGTGTACACATATATATGTATATGAATAAAAATTGTACTAAATATGGATTAAGTTAAAAGAGTGTTTTATCCTAATTTGTGGCATAAGAGATTGGTATGAATTATTCTATTTCAACTACATCTTTGCACAAAGCATTTAAAATAGCTTATGAAAATTTTCCCCCTGGAAACCTAGAGGATGGGGGAAAAATAAACTAGTGCAACATGATATTTTACCAATGTCATAGAAAGTATAGTTATACAAACAGCAAAATTCTCAATGACAAGACCATTTTTTAAAGTCTTGACTCAGAATACCAAGCCCTATCTTATTAATACCACTATCTATATTAAAAGAGCTCAAATTTTGATATGCAGCAGCGAATCAGAAATATTTAAATTTTTTAAAACGTGGAGATAAGTAAATATTTATATGTGTGTGTGTGTGTGTATTTCCTTTATAGAAATTTAAATAATCTGTATTAATAATAGAGAGCAGTTTTCTGTTCTGCCAGAAGTTTTGGATATAAATGTATCAGAAACAAAGTGAAGGTTTAGAATAAAGTCAATCAATAAAATATATGCCAAATTGCTGAACATAAATTTCTGGGGTTTTGTTTTTGGCTAATGCATCCCTTTTTTCCTAGTTTCCAGCCTCACAAAGAAGAAGAGCAGAGGGCTGGCAAACACTGGCTTAATTACCCCCATCAGTCTCAAAGACAAGGTGCTTAAGAGTTTTAGCTGCTGTAAACACTCCCCTGATAGCAGATAAGAAATCTGCTGAAAGGCGGTTTTGTCTAGGGAAACCTTAGGGGCACAACAGTTAATCACTAGTGCAATATTGTATATGCATTACTACATCAAAGAAAACAGAACCCAATATTCTATTGTGAAGATTTTCTGTTTTCTTAAAGGTAAGAAAAACAATGCTAACCACAAAAATAAAGATTAAAAAAATTACCCTTGTTTCAGAAACAAAACATGTTCTACTTTTCATTCATTTTTTTTTCTTTCAAGAAAGAACATCATTATCGTTTGTTTTGTTTTGTTTTTGAATATGTACCTGCAGGGATATACAAAGTTGCCACTGAAGTCAAAGATATAACTTCCATCTTGGGAAGAATTTGCATCTTTGCATAAAAAACGCATTGATCAAAAACAGACAATATCACATAACCTCATTTTATCAAGACACTAGAAGTAAACCAATGTTCTATATCAGTACTCATTTGTCTAGGATCTATTTATGGAAAACTGACACCTCATTGTCCCTAACAAAGAACCTTTCTATCACTTCAAAACGAAGGCATCCACAATGATCTCCAAGTCTTTAAATTTAATAGACTTTTCATAGTCCCATAATCAGAGAATCTTAAAGGCATCCAAAGCGCCCAAAATACCTTTTCATAGATAACTCTCACTGTCTCTCAGCCCTTCTGCCACAAAGAGAAACAAAACTTTTCTGTGTCATATATTCCTTGCCTTTTCCCACACCCTGAAACACACAACATTCTTCTGGCAGATTGCCCATCCCACAGGACCCATCTCTACAGGCTCACCTTCCCTGGAAACTTTCAGTCTCTTAATTTTACTTCCTTCATAAACCATCTCTGTTCTTGTTTCTCTCATGCAATTAGAAGCAACTTTTTTTCCTCAGAACTTTTTAGCAATTTTTTTATCATCGTAATGTCTGCTGTAATATTTGTTACATTGTAGGCTGTCAGTAAATGTTGCTATATGACTGAATTTAGCAGAAACTGTTTCTATTAATGAATGTTGTGTGGATGTTTAGTGGGATTTTAAGGACAGTAAAACAATCCTTTTCTACCACCAAACGTGGTCACTTTCCATAGTTCTAGGTTACTTAGAGGGGAAAAATTAACTAACAATTATAAAGTACTTACTAGGCAGCAGGCATCATACAAAATGTTTTACATTTTCATCAATCTACTAAGATTATCAACCTGTAATGCACCCTTTCGATGTGTGTATACAATCATCTCAACTGTCCACTTTTCATTTTTGATGTAAGATTCCATGGTATATACACTGAGGTCTACCTACTTAATAGCTATGAATTAATCTGAAACAGAGATGTTTCACTTAGTATTGATAACTTCTTGCTACTGCCACCTCTGATATAACCCCATTTTGTTAATAGATGTTTCAATGAAGAAATTTTTAGTTTACCTCTCAAATTATGGCGAACTCAATTCTAAATGAGGGAGCTTAACATCTAAACAAAAGATTCTGAAGAGGTGATGTTTGTTTTAACCTATTATGTTTTACAAATGTGTGGTCTCTGTATTATTCCAATTCCATCCTCAAAGTCTAAAGGTTTATTTGATTTGATTTTTTTTACTACGGAAAAATTTCAGTATAAACCTACTTTTGTGTAATAAAATTTCAATATAGTTTGTATGATTTAAGTGAGTATAGCCTTAATTATCTTGATTTTAGGTCTTCAGGAAAATTCCATATTATTTGGGGCCTTATATAAAATCATGTATATCCCTTGTCTAGACACCAGTAGTCAAATATCGAGGTAAATATTTCAGTCTGATTGAGCAGTGATGTCTTCCTGAAGCTGACACCAAGACACAGTGGCTCTTTCTAGAGTTGATAAAATCAAGAGGACATGTTTTGAATATGGACTCTTATATAAAGTAAATGATAAAACTGTACAGTCTTGACCTTCGCAAGCACATTGCACTGCACAGAATGCTGTTAAAATTAAGCATTCATATTAAATAATCAGCATTTTGGGCCAGACTTCATAATAGGAAATGAAATCCACAGTGCATTAGAGGGTATGAGTAGAGGAAGCTTTTCCTTAGCAATGCAAAGTAATGGTTAGGGTAAGGGATGATACCCAGATGGCCACTAATTCTAAATCCATTTCTGGCAACTGCTAGCTATATTGCCTTAGGCAAATTATTTAACCTTCATGATCCTCTATTGGTTCGCCCACAATAAAGGAATAACAATATCTATTTGGCAACAACTGGCACATGGCCATCATGTTATCATTTAATTAATACTAAAGACAGCAGCAGTATGAAAGTTTCTCCACACATTTGGAAAGAAGAGCAGAACAAGATAACTAGCCCTTCTAACCCTAGAAACTGAAGCACAGAGATAAAGAGATTAATTTAAATTATACTGGCTCTGGCACCTGAATCTCAATGAAGTGGCTCTGGAATTCATTCTTTTTCTAGATATACTAATAAAAATTTATACAAAGTTAATATTAGGATCTTTAGTGAAATTCATTTCTTCAGGCATATGCCTTTAGACCATCAAATTGATTATCTATGGTTATAAAATTCTGGTACTCTCAGGGGTATCAACATTTTATATATAAATGTATTTCTAAATGATCAGTTTATAACATTGTAATAGATAAAACATGTACAATGAATTGTAGCCATATAATATAATTTGTACACATATAACATTTTAAAATAGTTTCATGTAGGAAGTTTTTTCTATGATATAAAAATATTTGAGAATTTAATTGAACATTTCAAATGGTTGCAAGAATTATCTCATTTCAATAACTCTCTGTTATAAAGTTTTGAATTCAACGGCCATCATCTTGGTTTTCCCTACTGACAGAATCTGGCAAAATCATGACTTTCAAATATTTGACTGAAAACTGCCAACAATATGCTAAAATAAAGGCTTAATAATTTGAAGTGAAGTAGAAATAAGTAAAGAAACAGCCAAATCAGTTGCCAATTTCAAAGAAAAGACTAATAGGGCTTACCAGATATGCATTTAGATCATCAACTATGTGTTTTATTTTTTTAGACATATAATCACATACTTTTTCCTTAGCAACCACAAGTCCATTTTAATGTGCAAAAACTTACTCCAGCTCTTTAAAGATTAATACAATCTCTAACTGCTAAAGAAAAAAAGATATATAACAATCACTTAAGAGACTAATGTGATTTTTTTCCTCCTGTCACTGATACCAAAGATGCTCACAGATAATGAGTTACAATGCCTAAAGAATGCTGTATCTTGTTCATAAGTTTAAAAATGGCTCATAAATTGCCAAATTTTCTAAACCTAATTTTACCAAAATAGAGATATCATTGTCAACACAATATTTGTAAGAAAATAATTTAATAGAAATGTTGAATATATTATGCAATTTTGACCTCAGAGTAACAAGACTATAACTTAAAACACACATAATATAATTAAATATTTCTTTCATAAGTTATACTTTTTTAAAGAGCTAAATTTAACAGGCCTAAATATAAAAGAATCGAAATTTAAAAGTGATATGCAAGTACCAGCTATCATTTGTAGCCTGAATCTATTTTCTTTTCCATTTGGGCTGTGATAAAAACAAACAAAGGTACTTCATCTGCCTATAAACACATGAATTTAAAACAAACAGTCCATTGTTTGATTGCATGTTATACACATTGGTTAAAAATTGATAGCAGATATTAACATTTTGTTATATGTACTATTATAACACCAGATTTATATTTGTATAATATATAATTATTCTTTGGTATTGTAATTATATTGATAGCAGATATTAACATTTTTTTATATATACTATTATAAATTAAATACCAGATTCATATTTGAATGATATGATACACATTTTTTTACTTTGTATGTTGTTAGATAACATAGTTGTTAAATGTATAAAATGTTTATAATTGTGTGATTAAATAACACATGCAAACTTTTTCACAAAATGTACAATATAAAAAGAATTTATTCTCATATCTTAAGACAATATTAACAGACCGTTTTCATATAACAGACTACTGACAGATATTTATCCTACTTTCTTATTACTGATGACAGAAATGTATATTCTTCACCAAAAAGTTAAATATACATGGATGCTTAGAAATAAAACAATATACTAATATAATCATTATTTAACTGAATTATTAATATTTCAAAGTGCAGTATTCATATTTATATGGAGACAATTTCAAATCTAACAATACACTTAGATAAAAGTAAACTAAAGCCAGCTATGTAAAAAATTAAAATAATTTACTTTTGATAGCATATATCAAGCAAACCTAAGGCACCTGAATTTGTTGCTTTATTTAAAAAAATAAACATTTATTTGGAAAACAGTTACATAAAAATTTTCTAGATAATTCAATTCATAAATGAATTTAGCTGGAATGTAATTTTGTTGCATTTTTCAATGCAAGTGAATAAATAAAATGGTGTGTTTCACCTACTTGACTAAATTAATATATCCTATGGAATAATATAACCCATTTAGCTCTGCCAAATATTTGATACTCTCATGTTTAAATGATCTATGCTGGTACCATGTAAGCACAGACACAAACTATTAAGACTTAAAAAATAAATATTTAATTTCTCAGTTATAGGATGTTATAAAACACAGCTCTTGCTCTTTGTATTTTCTTTTGCAACCTACTATGTATGAAGTAATGCTGCAGCTAAACCAGCCTCCATGCAGGCTTATGTATAGATTTATAAAACTTTCAAGAACTACCAATTCATTTTGCCCACGATTTCCATTACGGATTTGAACTTATGATTCACAGATACCAAAAAGATAATGGAAAGAGGATCAAGGGTAGAAGTAATTGTGCTTACAGAAGCTAATGTTATAACCATGAAAACCATCTAGTTGGTACTGTGGAATACTACAGTTCCACACATCTTAAATAAACTGGGCAGTTAATTAAAAAATCTAAGTAAAAAATTTACTTCAATTGGAATATTGCACATGTCAGTATTGAGCTATAACTTCTCCACTTTGGCTTTGTTGCTTGGTTCTAATTCCTTCGGCAATTAGCCATTCTTTTGAATCAACCTAGTATACAGCTAGTTGATTGTTTAGGGAGATGGGAGAAAACTCGGGAAGTGATTCAGAGCATGTATTGCCAAAATTTTACACTGTGCATGCTCTGCTTTTCCAAGTTGTCCTGTGCCCAATTAGAACCTGAATTTTTTCTTTCAAAAAAAATGAATTTCTGTATAAAGCCCCTTGACTCCTACCAGTGCTAATAAAGAATTCTCAGTCAGCAATTTGCAGAGGAGGGAAGCCAGGGGTAATGCAACTGGGCAGGCTTTACAAGCAAAACAAAACACCAAAGAAAGGGAATAAAAAGGCTGACAATGTAAGCTCTCCCATAAGGCTCATACTTATCTTCCCCCTTTAAAATGTACCATAAAAAAAGCTGAATCAGCTGCAAACATAATGATACAAAGTTTTGAATATTATGGCAAATTATACCTTTGCTATTCAGGAGAGGGGGGAAAAGTTTTGTGGTTCATCAAAAGAAGCTGGGAATGAAAGCCAAGGCCACTGACACTTGTGGTAGCAGATTAAGCTGTGAGCAGACTCTAAATAAATTCCATTTTCCCCATCCCCAAAATACACTATTCTGGCTATTAAGACTGACTTGCATTCTATGCATGCCAGTACACTATCCATTCAGGATCACTTATTTCAGTGGCAGACAGGGAGGGCAGTCTTCTGAATTAGGAAGCTTTAACAGATTAGTTGTGTGTGTGTGTGTACGGGGGGGTGCATGTGCGCATGTGAGACAGACTGCTAACTATGAATGATTACAGTCTCTGCTTCAAGTTTAAATAAATCACATATTTTGTGAAATAGTCTAATTCTTTTTAAGCACAAAAAGGAAAAAAATATGCCTCCTTGTTTAATTTTTGAACAAGGATTAGCCTTTCTGCCATGTAGAATACATAGCTAGCATCATTCTTTGAGGAACTCAAAATAAGGTTTGCAAAAACATATCATCAAACCAGCCAAACCAAAATTTTCAAAGGTATCTAAGCTTACATAAGAATAAAATGCCAAATTATCTTTTGAAATCTTTGATTTTCTTGATTAAGAGAAATCTAATTTCCCCTTTTGTGCTAATGTAGATTTTAAAAGCTGTTTTGGAAAAATGTATTCTATTTAGAACATAAATAAGAATATACAAGTCATAAGATTTAGGGAAAGACATGAAGCAAATAAATTGTAATAATGCAAAAAAAAACAATAACAATTCTAAAATGAAATTATAGAAAATGAAACAATATTAAGGACCATAAACCAAATGTCATTACAAATATTGACACTCCATTGTAATTTCAGCATTATCACTTAAAAAGCCCTCATAACCTCATTGAAAAGTTAATTTTAATAAAAATATTTCCTTCACTATAGGAAACAAATAGTCTTTGATAAGTCAGTAATATTGTTTCTTCCATAATTTTATCTTGGCTTCATTTTATATATATGTTTTCTATTTTTCCATCCATAAATCAAGATAATGTTTTCAAGCTAACTAGCACAGAAAGAACAAAAAATATCTTCAAATTTGTAAGAATCCTTATTGATGAACTCCTATTGAGGAAAACTGTCCTTACTCAGTTACAAAAAGTGAATCTTCAAGGCAAAAAGCCTCCCCAGTCACCCCAGCCAAATCAACAACGGCAATTAAGTTCATGGCAGACAAAGCACCTTCAAATCTAATGAAATGCCCTAAACATATATCATATTATCATT
The DNA here is from genome assembly GCA_029783875.1 of Phataginus tricuspis. NCBI lineage: Eukaryota > Metazoa > Chordata > Mammalia > Pholidota > Manidae > Phataginus > Phataginus tricuspis. The sequence goes on from JAQQAC010019064.1 coordinate 3,730,024, forward strand.
CAGCAGTAGTGAGACAAAGAAGACAGGCACCACCATCTCAAGGTGCAAGCCTCCTAAGAGATATACATTTCATTAGCAAAATATGCTTAGAGACCACGTAGATACTATTCACAGAATGAGAATGAAGTTGAAGCAAGTACTAGAATATTGTCTCTGATGCTCACTATGGCATATCTGATATAAACTCTGATCATATTAAGATTCTTGACAGTCTTCCTTTTGTGGCCTGGTTTGTGCAAGATAAGGTTGCAAATATTGCTTTCTCCATAAAACAATAATGAGTTAAAATACCAATTATGTTATTTTCCCAAGCTTCATTGGCCTTTTATACAGAATAAACAGAGGATATAAAAATTATGGGGGGTGGGGTGGGGCGAATACTGACCTTGACTAGTTCCATGGTGCAAATGACACCTTTCACTGTTAAGGATACAAAAACTTTTTAAGGGACACTTAAGATCATGTAGTAAATGGATTCAATCGGAAAGGTCTTCAACTATCATCTACCTCACTGTTAAACTCTTAGAGTGTTGTTACAATAGTGTGAATGATAACAGATTTTTTCATTAATGATACATATTTTTCTCACAAAAATGTCACCTATAAAATGTATGGATACAGTGCTTAGAACATTTAGTATCCCTTTTTGAATAATATGAAAAATTGCTTTTAAAATTTCCCTTCAACTTTATCGACCAAATCATATGAATAAGAAAATGCATGTGTTCATTTAAATTGAGTTCAACCATCCTCTCTACAAAATGTGCCAGTTATAAAATTACTCAATAGCATATTGTTTTTATTAACAGTGATTAATTATACTTGTACAAGTTAATCTGAAATCGATAAATGGTTTCTTTAATGGACTAAATACTCTTACATTAAAGCCCTAACTCCCAGTGTGATTTTAATTTTTAATTGGAAACAGAGCCTTTAAGAAAAAACAAAGGTTAAACTAGGTCATAAGGGTGGGCCCTTATCCAGTAGGACTGGTTTCCTTATAAGAAAAGGAGACACTACAGACCCCTCAACCCATGCACATAGAAGAGGCCATGTCGTGGACTCAGCAGGCAGACATTTCCAAGCCTAGGGAAGAGGCCTCAAAATAAAACCTACCTTGCTGAGACCTTGAGTGTGGACTTCCAGCCCCCAGATCTGTGAGAAAACAGAATTCTGTTGTCTAAGCCACCCAGCCTTTGGTAATTTGTATGGCAGCCCTAGAGACTAATTCAGTCTCCATAAATATTCATTTTTGTTCTGTAACTATTAGCTGCATAAGTCTGAGTAAGTAATTGAATTTCTCTGGTCCTCGGTTTCTTCATTTGTAAAATGAGGGGGCTAGGCTAAGTAAGCTATGGTAAATACAAGACCCACATGCCACCACTTTCTGTTTTTCCTCCTTGCCCACAGGAGATAACTATTCTGATAATCAGACCAATCGGTGGGAACCACACCCAGGCTGAAGGTTTGAGCACTAGCATGGTGAGTCCCTGCTGTTCCACGTGTGGTGTAGCCAGCCTACAGCAGCGGTTCTAGGAGCTTGTGAGAAATGCAAATCTCAGACCTAGGTCCACCTTCTGGATTATATCTACTTTTAATTATATATACAGTGGCCACTGAAGTTTGAGAAGCACTGATCTAGGACTCAGAAGTTTCTAAAAGGAAGGCTGAGAAACAGGCAGGCCACAAACTAACTGGTGTACACAGGGGTGTGTGTGTAGGCTTCTACACTATTTAAAATTCTTGAATTACTTGTCAACTATTAAAAGTAGGGAGAATTCATATAAAAATATGAACATATTGATAAATTGGGCAACCACGTAAAAATGGACTAATATTTCTGCATGGTATCAGCTGGAACTGAGTCACATCCCCTCTTTTACAAGACACGATATCTTCTATGTGTCAGGGTTCTTCATTGTCCTTTTTATTTACTATGTTGTCTACTTGACCCTGTTAGACATCTGACTTTGTAATACTGCTTTTAAATTACCTTTTCTTCCACATAGATTGGAAGAAAAACAAAAATGAAACATGTAACAGTAAGAGATTTAAAAATATATAAGTAACTGTCTAAAATTAAAATTGCCATTTGATAATTTTTAGTTTTCTATTTATTTTCCCTTATTTCTAGCTATTCTTTATCAATATTAATTTGCTTTGACCTGAGCCTTAACATAATTTTGTTTAATGATAATATATGTGTTATGGTCTGCATTTGATTACTTTAATCTGTTCAAAGTGATATGTTGTTTAACCTAGATTTCTAGCAGTCTAGGAGTAAGTAATCTTTTTTTTTTAACATGAATACACTATTTTCTTTAAAGCTAGGTGGTCTCTTTTGCTTCATGTTTTGGAAAATCATTTTGAAAAATCTCACATCTCAAAATATTTTCAGAAGTTTGGGAAAATGTAGAAAAGATAAGGAATTAAAGAAAGATGTAGGTAAAAACAATAAATTAACAAAATAATGATTAGCTGATTGAAGACTAAATTCAGAAGATCATAAGGTACTAGCTCGCCTGGAGAATGCCACACATCAAGGTATGGTAACTGCCTCTGGTGGTACTTGGCAATAAAAGGGAATTAATCACTAGATATACTGCCTCAAAGATATTTTTTAGGTTATGAATACTGATACACACTTAGCTACATAAAATACCTTGGGCCTTATGTGAAACATCGAATGGTGATGATTTTCACTGGAATTAATGGAAATTAAGAAAATGTGTAACATACTGGTACTATTACTCTTATTTTTAGTTCCCATTACATAGGAATTTTGTCCTCTTACTCTCAAAACCTGAGTCTTATTAATATTATAATGTTAGGAATCATGAAAGCTATTTATATTTCTTTTAGAACATATAACCTTTAGGTACCAATTGCCTTAAATATCACATGCATTCACATGGTTTCAACCATAATGTTAATAGAAACAATAAATCTTTATCACTAGTCCTATTTATACAAGTTTTCATTCTTTGCCTCTTATCAAATACAAAAATTTCTACCTAAGTCTCCTCAAACTGATATACATATTACATAATTGTATTTCCCCTACATAACCATTTTTTTCTTAACTGTTAATGTAACAAGCATTATACTTTTAAAAATCACATGACATTTAAATGAATATAAATTAGACATAAAGGTAAAACACACTGCCAAGCCCCAGCAGGTATTCACTGAAAGCCTGTTACCTACGCGCCCCATCCCCTAGATTCTCACGGCTCAGCCCAAGTGACAAAGGTGCTCATTGCTGCCCCACCCACCAACTTAATGCCTCTGCAGTCCTCTCACCTGCCATTTTTATTTCATTTTTCCACATCAGTACCATCCTTTCCTGCTTCAGCATCACTAGGAGCTGCCTTACTATTTTATAACAAACTGAATCTAAGTTTTCTTGTTAATTTTTAAGGCCTTCAAAATCTGACTACACTCTTCCTAGCTATTTAAATAAAGTCTCTGCTCTATGTAGTCCAGCTTCTTTATTATCTCAAATACTTGCAAATGCTTAAAACTTCTTTTTTCTTTGCATATTCATTCTCCACTGCCTACATTCTGATTTCCTTCTACCTCATTTTTAATTAAGCACTTATGTGTTTACCACCCATTATGTGCCATTTTTTAATACCCAATAGAACTTGCACTGCATTCATTAAGTCTTTCCTGACCACGCCAGCACTCACTCATTTGTGACCATCATTAGTGATACTTTCAATAGCTACCCTCTTTGGAGGGCTTACTGTTGCCACATGGCCACTTAAGCAATTTACATACATTATTTCTCTTGTTCCTCTCAACATGTCTGTGAGGTCAATATCTCAATTCTCATTCCACAAATGATGAACCTGAGGCTTAGAGCCCTCATAACACTTAATCCAAACCACAGGAGTTAGCACTAGATCTACACTGATTTGTGTGAGTCACTATTATTTAGTGTCCCCAATTAGACTCTAAGTGCTTTGAGGACAGAGATGATGGCTTGTTTTTCTGTTTCCCTCCAGTACTCAACACTGTTGAACACTTAAAAAGTCACCAATCAAATTTAGTTGATTAAAAAATTAAAAGTTCGAGGCTATAACTTCAGGTTGCTCAGGCTGTACAAGTGAGACTTCTCCACCATGAAAAGTCTTACTTTGAGGTAAGAAGCCCATTCTCCTCACATAATGAGAAACAAGAAAAAAAGTATAGAAGAGATAATGAACAACATAAAAACTGAAACTTAGTAAATTTAGTAGCAAGGTTGTTTTACTATGTATATTTTTCTACTTTATGAAGCAAGATAGTAATAGTATAGAAAGTATTTTAAACTATATTAAAATTTTCTTGCTTTAAAACTTTAAGAATGCAATATTGGCATAGACTACAAGACCTGGGTCTTCATTTACATTGTTGGAAAAGCTGGAGCACATGCGACCCAGATGTCAAAAGGCCAAAGCTGATCTAAGTCTTCCACCTACCAGTCCTACACCTCAGGTCCCCTTTCTCCTTACTTATTGGATAACATATTTGGTTAAACTCAGGGAAACCAGATAGAAAAAGCAGCTATGTTCTCTCTTTTCTGTTAACAATTACTTATAGTCCTCACAGGCTCATGGACACAAATTGAATTTAATTTTATAAGCAGATTCCAATAAAACTGTGTGACTTCATCATAAAAAAATATGGAACTATAGCACAATTGATCTGGTTCAAGATAAAGAATTTCTATTGACATAGAACATGTATAACTTGAATCCTATAGGGATCCAGGTTTTCTTTGTCTACTTGAAAGGCCTACCATAATATGATGACAGACACATCTCTGGCATCACTATCACTATGCTCAGCTGCTTGCAGTTCTGTGTACACTACATCTTATTTTCAATCCCCAGACTGACGTACACACTCATCTCTTGACTGGAATAGCTTGCTCACCCAATCATCTCTTGACAAGTTTAATACCATACTAAATAGCAAAACACAAACAAATACAGTAAATGATATTAAAAGTAGCAGAAGAAACTTCCAAAGATAATTTTATTAAAACAAGATTTTTTTGTATTTGATGATTAATATGACAATGATGGCAATCGATGAAAATAATAAATAATATTTATTAAGTGGTTAGTATATCCCAGGCTCTCTGCTGACAGCCTTATGTACATTCTCTAATATAATAGCAACATAAACCCAGCAGTGAGATAGATTTTATATTATCTACATTTTAGAGATTAGGAAACACGAATAGAGAGTTTAAGTAATTTGTCTAACATTACACAGTGAGTTAATGTAACAGGGCCTTATTTCAACTTTTGATTTGATTTGATTTGATTTTACTACCATAGTGTGAAGAGGACATTCAAACCAATACATTATTACAGTGCTTCCTGTTATATTATTAATCAAGTGATAGCAATTACATTTTTTAGGAAACATCTTAATTTTTTTTGCAGTTAATGAAATTGGGGTAAGTCCACAATAACAATAATAGAATTGTTTCAACATTATTATTTGCCATTTTATTTACTCAGATGATTTCAAGACTTTTTTATAGCATCTATTACAGACTTTTTAAGCTATCAAGAATTAAAGTAATAAGAATAATTTTGTAGCAGTTTAAGTAATTTTAAAAGCTAAAAAGTTATAAGAATTGACATTGTTCTATTTGTAATGAGATGGTTGAAAGCTGACAAAAATCAATGGATGTATATAAAATAACCATGATTTGACTGAAATTATGTAATTACTGCAAACACAGATATTTATGCAAACAATTGAGGCAGATATGTTTTTTTCATTGACTAATATTTAGAACAACATTAATGCTATAAATTATATCCTTGGTTAAACCATTTCTAAGACCGTAACTGAGATTCTCTTGCCTGTGAAGGAAGACAGTGATAGTGTTAACAATCTCTAAAATACAGAAATGATAAACAACAAAAGATTAAAGGCTCAGCCAAAATGGTGTAACAAAACAAAACAGAAGGACAACAATCTAAAGGGATGAGTTGCATCACTTTCCTTCATTTCTCGGTGAAGACCCTACAGGTTTGAACATGCACAAAAGCAAGTGATGTGTATATGTTTTCTCATTTCTTTCAGCTATTATATTTTGTATCTCATCCAGGTTTTCAGAAGACTTTAATTTTTAAGAAGTCAATCTATCTGAAAATGCTTTGAATTAAAAAATACATACATATATCTGTAAAGAAGAAGAGCTGGTTTTTTTACAAGATGAGATAAATGACAAGAATGGCTAACTTGCTCTTGTTGAGTTCCAGAAAGGCACCTATTAATTTGTCTTTGTACTCTGCTTTTAGAAACCAACAAGTAAAGCAAATTGTGAATGATTTGGGGCAATGTAATTTCCTTCAGCAAGCGAGTTGCCTTGTGACAGAACCATAGCAGATAGTGCCCCAATTCACAGGAGACACCAAGAAAGACCATTAACTTAGATATTTACCAAGAAGATCATTAGAAATAAATATGGGAAAACAAGGAGAAGTAGTGGTGCTCTTCTCCTAGAGTGAATTAATACATGAATGAAAGATATTTGCTAGTGATTATTTAATACATTCTGGTTAGAGGAGTATGTTGGCCTGCAGCGTGAAACTTACCAGAAGTATTCTATTCTCTTATGGAACTACTGTTAACTTTTTCCAATAAGTTACATAACTTACAACCAACTCAGATGAATATCATGTATATGATAAAACTTTACATAAATTTTCACTTTCAGTGTGACAATAATAATCTCCCCAAGACTTAGCAAAGGTACTACCACAGAAATACTGTTAAGGCAGTAAGTGTTATTAAGCTGCTCTGTTACAATCAATTGGCCCAGCTTAAAGAGTTCCATGTATAACTAAATCAAAGTGCAGTTATCTGATCAAGAACAGTCATTTGATACCTAGTTCTGCCTGAACTTTTAACAAGAGAACTCACACAAATATTCTTCCGTTTGTACAACTTTCCTCACTAAGGCTACTAATTATATATGTAGTTTGTGTTTTGCAATTTTACCAATAGCAAGTTGCTGTCTCTGCTTAATCAAATATGGATTATTATCTGACTCTTGATGTTAAGACTCTAAGAGGAAAGCATATTACATTTTTTTTCTTTTTCTATGTTCAAAGAAAAATATACAAGAAGCAAACCACTGGTAAAACACAACTTCTTTCCGTTTATCTGCATCTAGCTTCTGGGCTGTAGACACAGAATTTCTGGAGGAGAAATGGAAGAACCTTTACTAAATCTCCTCTGCCAAACTCCCTGCGCCTGGATAGATACTGTTTGTAGACATTGCCTTTAGTGTCACAGCTTAAGGTGTCCTATAATTCTATGCATCACAAAGACAACACTTTGAAGATACAAATAATAGCACAGCTTTTCAAGAATTTAAATAACACCAAAGAATGCTGTGTATGGGAGCTCTGTGAATGGATATTAAAAGTGTCAGATAATGGCAGTCTTGGAACATATTGGACCTTTTATTTTAATTTTAGACAAATGGTTCTCTTATATCTTTGCACTTTAAATTGCATTTTCCTAGACTTTGCTATTAAGATTGGCCCGCCCATCCTTATCAGCATTGTGCACAGGATACAGATGATTCTTTTAAAGTTTTAACAGCTTTGTATCTATCTCATGCACATAAGAAAAATAAACACCTAGCATATCAAATGTATGCCATTAGAACTATTATTGCTTGAATGTCTTTAAAAGAGCATATATGTATATATGTATACACATATGTGTATTAAATGATGAACAAATGAGTGTACAAATATATAAAATGTATAGATCTTATGTAATATTTCCAAATTCATAAATGTGGTACTAGAATGACTGAAGTTTGGGAAGCACTTAAAATATATGTACTGAAGAGGATTCTGCAATACTATCAAAATATAGAACTTTGAAATTTTCAACCGAACCAGTGTTCCTTTGCTGAGTCAATGAGTCAATAAAGTAAAAAAAAACTTTCATTAAGTATTAAAATATCTGACACTCCTACATCAGAAATGGAAATACCACACACTATCAGAAAACATTAATATGTTTAGTAAATATTCACTGCAAGAGATACTTCTTTATGTTTGACATGGACCTGGGAAATCAGTCTTGAAAGGGTTCCCTTCATCCAGTCAAACACCTCCATTCAAGTCACTTAGTATTTTCTTTCCTTGGTCAAATTGTGTCAACTTTGAATACTTCTCTTTAGTCTTAATTATATCCCTGTCTTTATGGTTCCATGATTAATACTTCTCCGAAGTTCTGGCAATATTAACTGAATATATTGTTGCACTGCACATTTAGACTAACACATGATCTGTACCAAATCAAAATTATATCAAATGCAATACTAATGTATTAGCTAACAATTTATAAAGTTTTGCATAGAAATGCAGTAATTTTATCATTTATGATATATTTTTGACCCTAAGTAGTAGCAGTGAAGATTTTAGTTTCATTTTTTAAATGAAGAATTTAGGTGTTCTTAAATACTAAAAAGATCCATTATTATGACTCCCTGATTGTCTTGTCTTTGACAATTTTAAACATTTTATAATGCCGTTTCATTTACAATGAGTAAAACCAAAGTCCTCATTCACTTACCACTCAGCATCAGGAGCAATGGGTTCAGTTTTTGTGAATTCACAGTTTAAACCTTCCAACCTTAGCTGACATTATCTAGCAAAATATATATTTTTTGATTATCTAAAGAACTAAGACAAATACTAAGTGTAGTAAAGCACTAGTAAAGATTAGTGACTCTCATAGAACACTTATCACCAAAGTCATTATTAAGTTATTCTATGCTCATTTGCTCATATTTAAAAAATATTTTCCATTTCTACACAACAACATAGTAGTTGTCAATATGCCAACAACTACATACCAATAAGAAATAGCACAGTTATGTGAAGTCCACAAACATAGCTTTTTTATTTAAATATTCAATGGATTAAGAAATGAACATAATATACTATATTTAAATGCACTACGATGAAAAATTATCAATAGAAAGAAACAATGTGTAAAGACTCAATGTTGTACAGACTACCTTTTCATAAAATCTGCTCAGGAATGATCACTGAGAATTATCTTATGCCAAAAAGTACTTTAAAAAAAGCTGTTTCAATATATTGCCAAAAAGGCCATATCCACAGCTCCTTATCATTAATAAGCTATTTTTAGCAAATGGAGAAGAGAAATGAAAAAAAAAACAAATGCACACTATTATAGCAAGATAAAAATGACACAAGGAAAAAAAATGACACAAGGAAAAAGAATCTAAATCAATACATCATACTAATGTTTTCAAGAAGAAAATTCAACTTGCCTATCACGTTTATTTCTCTTTTATGTATTTCTTTACACTGGGGATGTGTGTGTGTGTGTGTGTGTGTGTGTGTGTGTGTGTGTGTGTGTGT